>SBJP01000038.1:0-37391 GCA_014805705.1 Cucumispora dikerogammari | reverse complement strand
ACCGAACCTGAAAAACCGAACCTGAAAAACCGAACCTGAAAAACCGAACCTGAAAAACCGAACCTGAAAAACCGAACCTGAAAAACCGAACCTGAAAAAACGAATCTGAAAAAACGAATCTGAAAAAACGAATCTAAAAAACCAAACTTGAAAAACCAAACCTGAAAAACCAAACCTGAAAAACCAAACCTGTAAATTCGAACTTGAAAAACCGAACCTGAAAAACCGAACCTGAAAAACCGAACCTGAAAAACCGAACCTTAAAAACCGAACCTGAAAAAAGCAACTTGAAAACCGAACCTGAAAAAACAAACCTGTAAATCCGAACTTGAAAAACCGAACTTGAAAAACCGAACCTGAAAAACCGAACCTGAAAAACCGAACCTGAAAAACCGAACCTGAAAAACCAAACCTAAAAAACCGAACCCGAAAAACCAAACCTAAAAAACCGAAATTGAAAAACCGAACCTAAAAAACCGAAATTGAAAAATCGAACTTGAAAAACCGAACTTGAAAAACCGAAATTGAAAAACCGAACTTGAAAAACCGAACTTGAAAAACCGAACTTGAAAAACCGAACTTGAAAAACCGAAATTGAAAAACCGAAATTGAAAAACCGAAATTGAAAAACTGAACCTGAAAAACTGAACCTGAAAAACCAAACCTGAAAAACCAAACCTAAAAAACCGAACCCGAAAAACCGAACCCGAAAAACCAAACTTCAAAAACCGAAATTGAAAAACCGAACTTGAAAAACCGAAATTGAAAAACTGAACCCGAAAAACCAAACCTGAAAAACAAAACCTGAAAAAACGAACTTGAAAAACAAACCTAAAAAACCAAACCTGAAAAACCGAACAAGAAAAACCGAACCTGAAAAAAAACAAACTGTATGTTCAAATATGAAAATTAAAATCGTCTTCTCAGGATTAATTTTTTCGTTCGCTTTTTCATTTTCGATTTTTTAAATTCAAATTTTAGATTCAAATTTTCGATTCGGTTTTTCAAGTTCAGTTTTTCTGGTTCGTTTTTTCAAGTCCGGCTTTTCAGGTTCAGTTTTTCAGATTCGGTTTTTCAGACTCAGTTTTTTAGTTACTATTTTTTCAGGTTCGTTTTTTCAGCTTCAGTTTTTCAGCTTCAGTTTTTTCAGTTATTATTTTTTCAGGTCCCGTTTTTCACATTCGTTTTTTCTAATTCAGATTTTCAGTTTCAGTTTTTTAATTTTAAATTTCCGTGTTCAGTTTTACAAGTGCTATTTTTCACGTTCGGTTTTTCAAGTTCAGTTTTTCAGTTTCAGTTTTTCAATTTCGGTTTTTCAGGTTCGGTTTTTATGATTCGGTTTTTTAGATTTGTTTTTTCAGGTTCGGTTTTTCAAGTTTGGTTTTTCATGTTCGGTTTTTCAGTCTCGGTTTTTCAAGTTTGGTTTTTCAAGTTTGGTTTTTTAATTTCAGTTTTTTAGGTTTGGTTCTTCGGGTTCGGTTTTTCAGGTTTGATTTTTTAGGTTCGATTTTCAGATAGATTTTTCAGATTCGTTTTTTCGGGTTCGGATTTACAGGTTCGGTTTTTCAGGTTCGGTTTTTCAGCTTCAGTTTTTCAGGTTCGATTTTTCAGGTTCGACAACTTCGGTCCTAAGTTTCAGTATCAGTTTTCTGTCTTTGGATCTTCATGTTCGGGTTTTTTGACATGAAGAGTTTACTGTATTCGAAAGGCAGTTGACGTAAATGTTGATTTCACGAAATGTGCTTTTGAGACCATTTGTGTTTACAGAGATGTGCGATTTAAGACCATTTGTGTTTACAGAAATGTGCGGTTTGAGACCATTCGTGTTTACAGAAATGTGCGGTTTAAGACCATTTGTGTTTACAGAAATGTGCTGTTTGAGACCATTTGTGTTTACAGAAATGTGCTGTTTAAGACCATTTGTGTTTACAGAAATGTGCGGTTTAAGACCATTCGTGTTTACAGAAATGTGCTGTTTAAGACCATTTGTGTTTACAAAATGGTCTTAAATCGCACATTTTCAACTTTAAGGGTTAAAAAATATAATAGTATATAATTCACTTAATAAATATTATAGTGTAATTCACTTAATAAAAAATATAGTATATAATTCACTTAATTAAAAATATAGTATATAATTCACTTAATAAATATAACAGTATAATTCACTTAATAAATATTATAGTATGTGTTATTTAATAAATATTATAGTGTAAATTACATAATAAATATAACAGTATAATTCACTTAATAAATATTATAGTATGAGTTGTTTAATAAGTATTATAGTGTAAAATACTTAATTAATATTATAGTATATAATTCACTTAATTAAAAATATAGTAAATATAATTATACACAAACATTAACTTAACTTAAATTATAACGAAAATATTAACAAGCAAATTAACACAATCACGATAATATAAACTATATTTATTATATAATAATAATAAAAAATATAAATTTTTACATATAATAAATATAATAATAATAATAAATATAAATTTTATATATAATAAATATAATAATAATAAAAAATACACATTACAATTAACATTTGTTTATATTTTTATTATTATAATTTTTACTTATTATTATATTTATTATATTTGTTACATTACTATATATAAGTAGATTGCCAATACACTTTAATATATATATACTTAATGTATATTAAAGCTTTTTAGTTATGTTTGTCTATGTTATTATTTATAATATACTTATATAATATTATATTTACAAATATGGGATTGTATTTTTATTTATTAGTAAATTATAGATAGGATTGCTTGATGCTAAGTAATAAATGTTTTTTTTTATTTATTTAATATATTTATTTTTTTAAAAAAAGAGAAAGGGTGTGTGTGGGAGGGGGGGGGGGGGGGAGGTTTTTGGTGTGTAAAATAAGTAATAATAACTACTAATAAACAATAATAATAAAAAATAATATAAAACCCAACATATAATAACCATGAATATCAATAATAATATTAATAATAATAATATTAATAATAAAAATAAAGATAATAATAATAAAGATATCAATAATAATATAAAATATAACAATAATAATATCAGTAATAATATCAATAATAATAATAAAGATATCAATAATAATATTAATATAAATAATATAAATAATAAAAAACTTATTAAATTAAATCCAATTCCCTTATTTTACAATATTAAGAAAACAAATAATGTTATTAAAGTAACAGATAATAATATAAATATAAATAATAATATAAGGAAAGGAAATAATAAAACATATATAAATAAAGAAAATAATAAAATACAATCACGTTTCTCGGCTTATCAATCAAGTTTCCAATATTTGTTTAATAATAATAATAGTAATAATATAAAGATACTTAGCGAAATTATTAAAAAGATTAAGTTTAAGAAAATATATTTTAGTATTGAAGATATAATGAAATTATTATATAAATAAGTTAATAGTAATAAAGATATTAATAATATAGGATTATAATCAAAAAGATAAACTTAAATAATACACATGGACGCTACTAATGCCATTAACAGCGAGACTAATACAATTACTAATACAACTAATATTAGTAATAATAATAGGAATAATACAACTAATATCAGTAATAATAGTTATAATAGTTATAATAATAGTAATAATCCACTTGAGACCCTTTTAGACAATAAAATAAATAACTTTATAACCGAAATAGTTGATACACTGAAACGGGCGAAAATTAAGTGTAAAGAAGTTAATGAGATTTTGAGTTCTTTTAATGTTATAATATAATATATTATTATATTATACTAATATTAATACTAATATAGTGGTATTCTATACACACATTTACTTCGTTTATTATAATATATAGTATATAATAAATAATAAATAAAGAGTCATTGTCGTATTGTTTTTTTAATATTTGTTTAATAATATATATCTTGTGTTTTTAAATATAAATGTAAATATAAAATAAAATGTTGTTTTAAATCTGAAACTTTATATTTTAGATAAGAAAAGCTTAAACAATTAAAATAATATAAATATAATATTTAAGTATGTAAAATTAATTATTTTTTTATTTTCAATAAAATGGAATGGAATGGTGCGAAGCGAACGAAACGAAACGAACGAACGGAAACGGAAACGAACGAAACGAAACGAAACGAAACGAAACGAAACGAAGCGAACGAAACGAAACGAAACGAACAAAACGAAACGAACGAAAACGAACGAACGAAAACGAACGAAAACGAAACGAAACGAAACGAAACGAAATGAAATGAAATGAAATGAAATGAAATGAAACGAAACGAAACGAAACGAAAAGAACAGAAATGGAAACGAAAAGAACAGAAATGGAAACGAAAAGAACAGAAATGGAAACGAAAAGAACAGAAATGGAAACGAAGACGGAAACGAACGAAAAGAAAAGAAAAGAAAAGAAACGAAACGAAACGAAATAAAATAAATTAAATTAAATTAATAAAAATATAAAGTTATTTGTTAATTTTTTTAATTAACATATTTAAATAATTTAATTATTAGACTCAAATTATTTATATTAGATTATTTATTATATTAATTAAATAAATAAAGTTAGTAATTAAAATAAAAGTTTTAGTTTTTCAAGTAAAAAAATATATAAACTAAATTAATTAAAATAGTTTTTCTATATATTCATTTAATTATTATCATTTATAATTGGTTTTATAAAATATCATACCCAATAAATAATATAAATTTTCTTTAATTTCTAAAAGTTTTTTTTTAAGTAATTAAATTAATTTTCGGTTTTGATTTTATTTATTTTTTTCTAAAAGTTGTTTTTTTTGTTCATATAATTGTGATAAGTACATAAATAAAAAGTTTACTAACAAAAGAAAAAAAATTTAATAGCGTATGTTTGACTGTTTATAATTTTTAAAGATGAAATATTTGATATTTAAACTTAATGTTGAAAAAAAGCTTGTTTTTAAATATAAAATAACGATTGAAAGTTTATTTTCGTATATATTTTTGTTTCACAAAAAGTTATTCTTTATTTTTTGCATACTGGAGTTTTTAAAGTATTAGTTTATTAAAAAAAGTTTTAAAATTTTAGTTTAATAGATATAAATCTAATAGGAATAGATAATGAGTGTGATAGAAAACAAATGTAGAGTTCTTTATGATAAAATCATGTTGATAAAAGAAATGTTTTTTTTCTACACATTAATGTTTTGAAACATATAAGGTTTCCTTTTGTTTGTTGATTAAGATTAATATCATAAATAATATCAGAGTGAAATAATATCAACTGAAGCAGATTTCAAGTTGGCGAGTCTTAATTTCATAGTAAAATATTATTTTATTAAAGAAAAATGCAAAAATATATACCAACAGAAATATATAACTTTTATAAAGCAGTTTTGTTTTATAAAATATTTATTTTTTGTTGGTTGTTGATCAAAATAAAATAATAACATGTATTTTAAAGATAGGCCTATGTTAATTCTGTGTACATATACAAACAACAACGATAAACTTTTACCTTGCATTGTTGGATAAATCGAAAATTTTTTAGATATAAAAATAATTAAAAAGCTTGATGCTGATATCGACCGTTCTGTATGTTTAATCAGTAATATACTTAATAGAGCTTGATAATGAAAATAAAAAACGAAAAAAAAACGATCCTTTTTGTTAATGTTCAATTAATATCCCGCCTTCCCCTTTTCCAAAAAAAACAACTTACAACCAACTAAAATAAAAATCGTTGTTTTATCCTAAAAATTTAACGTTAATTTTTTAGACATTAAATACAGAATAAATCATGTTTTTAATCCAAAAATAATAAATATTAAATGAAAAATTATTTTGCGAGTTTAAATGGAAATGTTAGCGCAAATAAGTTATATAAATATTAAAAAAACAATAATATACACTATGTAAGTGTGAATTTAGATAATCTTAGAGTCTATTAAAAACAGTAAAAAGAAAAAACGATATAATTTCGTTAATTTGGTCGTTGCGGACACAAAAAAAAAATAAAACTATGTGGATTTTGTAGAAAAATGTACATTTTATATTTAATTATATAAAATGAACTTTCATATATATTATACAAGATGATAATTTTATAATAACTGAACAGGATGATGTTTTTTTGAAGAAATTGACCATACATTTTAAAAAATATAAACAATTAAATACTAAAAAATAATGAAAAGTGAAAAAAAAGATTTTATGAACCAAAAAAGCAATTGTTTGAAAACAGTAGAGCCCCCAAAGTAGTCAATAAAAGCTTAAAAATATATAAAATACACAGGCTCAAGAATATAACAGCCTTTTTAGTTTATTTTTAAAGACTTAATTAAAAAATAAACACTTTTTTCCCTTAAAATCGCTTTGTTTTTTTAAACCCTGTCATTTTTTCGACAAACAAAAGACAATTTTTAGCGCTTTGACTATAGTTTTAATTTTTATTTAGTTGTTTATACATATTTCTTAAATTAAAAAAATTTTAAGTATAAAATAATTAAATATATTATTATATATTTAATTATTTTATTGTGTTTATAATTAAATATTTAAAATCTATACACTAATAATATATATAAATAAATGAAAAAACATAAGAAAATGTGTATTGCTTTTAAGTTATTTAGCTTTTTTAAGATGTTATGTTTTTTCTGTTAAATTTTTATTTATAATTCATTATATCTTTATTAGTATATAATATAAAATATAGGTAGACCCTTAAAAATTGACTTAAAGATAAAAAAAAATTCTTAATTAATAAAGTTATTTATAAAATTATAATTGAAAATAAATTAATTAAAAACATTGAAATCAACAAAATTTTCTCTCTTTGTCAGCAATTTGTTAAACATAAGAAAGTCTCCTTTTTGACTTTTATTGTTGTTAGCTGAAAATTATACTGTGACAAATAAATTAGAACTTATATATGACAAGTTTTGAATTATTAAGGTAGAAAATTCGTTTTTTTTAAGCCTTTGTTCAATGTAAGTCTTTATATTAAATACACATGTAAAAAATTTCTTAGTTTATTACATATGTATATTATGTTTACAGTCTGTGTTATAGTCATAAAAATATTTTTAAGTTTTCTTTTAATTATAACACTTTTTTTTGAACTAAATTTTTATTGATTTTTTTTATTTAAATGTTTATCTGGCTCTTTTTACTAAAACACAGTGTCGAAAGATTTTTGGTTGACGTTTTTAATTATTAAAGATAAATTGTTAGCGTAATATATAAATACATTAAGTCATCTGATCTATATCGTAACAATAATGACTTCTGTTGATGCTTTTATATGCATAATCGTGTTACGTCTATTATTATTTTTTAAAAACTCAAGGATTTGTACTGAAAATAAGAAACTTTATAGCGTAAAACCCGGTTTTTATCACTATTTTACAACTATATAAAAGATGAGCCCATTAAGTCATATGTTACATATTTGAAATTTTTTATTTCATCAGAGTTACTGTTTTCATCTTTTAAAATGCAGCTACATATAAATACAGTTTGAACTTATATAAAAAAAAATTGATAAAAAAATAAAAAATATTCTCGACCTGCAAATTAAATACAATTTCAGTTGGTGTGTAACCAACATAACATATCAAATATATCTTTTATAATTCTAAAATCATCTTTTCTTGAATATTTAACTATATTTTGTTTTTAATTATCACAATAATGTTTATAATCAAAAAACCTTTTTCATTTTTTTTAGTATCCTATTGTATATCTTGTGTTTTTTTATTATCAAGTTCGTTTATTTAGTTTTTTACAATAATATCGTTATATATTAAATTGTTTAAAAACTGAAAAAAAATTTTTTTTATTTTTTGATTTTCGTAATTTTTTTAATTCTTTATATAATATTTATATTTGTTGATAAAAAAGTTTCAATTATTAATTTGCTTTTTTTTTGATTCTTTGTCTATTAAGACTGTGTTTACATTATCTTTAAATCTATAATGTATAAATTGGTATATAAATAAGCAACTATGTTTGATTTGCGTTTATGATATTTTATATGTAGCAATGGGAGAAAAATGTTGATTTAAAATTAAGTGTATTACTAATAAAAAAATATATGTTATTATATAATATATAAACTGCTTGTGTTTATTTTTTGTTTATATTTAATATTTAAAAAATTAAAAAACTTAGTATAATAATAATTTAAAAAAAAAGCTTTTATTTAAATTTGAGCCTTGTATTTAATTATAGTTAATTTTTTTTTTTATTTATTTACAATAAGATAAATTAATAATATTATATTTTTGCATACATATTTATTTTGATCGACTGTATGTAGACATATAGATGGCTGCAGTCAAGAATTATATATACAATAAATTAGTTATAACTATTAAACCCACAACTCGGTCTTTATCATTTATATCCCCCACCCTTCCACCTTCCTTGTTTTTATCCGCCCCCACGGTTAATAATAAGAAAAGCATAGTCGCGCTGTCTATATTTACTATCACAAATATAGAAAACATAAATCCTATAATAATATAATAAATCCTATAATAATATAATATAATAAATCCTATAATAATATAATATAATAATAAATAATATAATTAGAAAAAATATAATAATTATAATATAACACGATATACATTATAATGATGATTAAATCTTTTATCTTTATGTATATTATATTTCATAAATATATTATTACTTTTATTATTATTAATATTATTGTTATTAGATATATAACTATATGAATCAACAATATAAACATCCCTTATTCTTGAATGCAATAAGGCACCACTGCATCCCAAACAAGGTTGGCCTAATAAGTAAATATCTAAATTGGTTGAAAGGTAAGGTGTGCTTAAATATGCAGTTGATTGGGTTTTATTGGTTAAATTAGTTAATAGTATATTATTTCTAGCCTTTTCATTATATAATATATTATTTCTAGCCTTTTCATTATATAATATATTATTTCTAGCCTTTTCATTATATAATATATTATTTCTAGCCTTTTCATTATATAATATATTGTTTCTAGCCTTTTCATTATATAATATATTGTTTCTAGCCTTTTCATTATATAATATATTATTTCTAGCCTTTTCATTATATAACATCTTTCCCTGGGCCTTACAACTACCTAAAGTAGAAATAACCTGATGTGAAGACCTTAAAGCCCTAAATATTGGATGATTAAAAGGGTTACCTTGTTGTATATTTACTTTATTGCGTAATATATTTTCTTTACTTTCCATTATATTATTAACCCACTTATTACTTATATTTATATTATTGTTAAGTATATTATCTAAGGCAATTATATTAAACATAGTTTCCTTATTATTTTCATTATATACTTCTATTATATTATTATTACTACTAGTAACAATATTATTATTTGTTTCAATAAGTAAACATTTTAATGAACAACAAATATTTTCTTTATTTACTTCTATTATATTATTATTATTATATTTATTATTATTATAGTTAATATCATTTAAATGAGCATCTGATAATAATAGAGTTACAACTTCAGGTTGAAAATAACACTTATTAATTAAGGGCTTATGATAATACATAGGCCAATAATAATTGAATTCATTAAGTTCCTTTTGAGTTAAAGGTTGTCTATTAGGAATATTTATTATATGAAAAATATATTTAATATTATTTATTATTATGTTATTATAGTTATTATTATTACTATTATATATTTCACTATTATTACTATTATTACTATTATTATATATTTCACTATTATTACTATTATTATATTTAATATTATTATATATTTCACTATTATTACTATTATTATATATTTCACTATTATAATTATTATTTGTAACTTTTCCTATTAAACATTTTATATTATTTATGTTATTTATATTACTTATATTATTTATATTACTTATATTATTTATCCTTTTTAAATAAATAGGTAAAGGATATTTCTTATTTAAGTAATTATGTATAGAAGAGATTAAGTCTGGTGAAGGAATTATAATGTAATAATAAGGAATTAAACTATAATGTAAGGATTGATTAGTTATTTTTTCTAATTTCATGGATTATATATGTTTTCCTTTTTCTATTAATAATTTATTATATCAATTATTATTAATATAGTAATATATATATTAAAAGAAATAACACAAAAAAACAGCATTTTTTGTTTAAAAAATTTAATATCTTTAGTATTAAGGATCTTATGTTTTTTAGTTGTTTTAATTGTCTTTAAAGATTACGTAAGATATATTTTTTTGTTTGAAATTTATACAGTATGTTTTATTTATATATATTAGGAAAGGAAAAAAGTTAATATATATTTTTTGTTTGAAATTTATACAGTATGTTTTTTATATATATATATTAGAAAAGGAAAAAGTTAATATATATTTTAGTGTGTCGATTTATTTATTTGTTGGTTGTGATTATAAGTAAATTTTTTTTTGTTTTTTAGTATAATTGTTAAGATATGTGTTATTTTATGTGTAAACGTGTGTATTTTTTTTTAATATGTATATGTTTGTTGTTTTTTAATGAAATTTTGTTTCTGAATGTATATTTTATGTTTAAACGTGTGTATTTTTTTTAATATGTATATGTTTGTTGTTTTTTAATGTAATTTTGTTTCTGAATGTATATATATATTTTTCGGATGAAATTTATATTTTTTCAAAATGTTTTGATAAAAAAAATATAACTTCTAAGGTTCAATAAATAAAACATGTATCTATATACAGTTGTCCCGAAAAATAATAAGCAATATTTCGCAAAGACCTTTAATATCTACATATATAAATATAGGTATTACAAACAAATAAAACTTATTTTATTACTACTAAAAAAATCAATAACTAACTATTTTAAATGATTATAAGAAACTCAATATTTTTTGAAAATACTACGAAAGATATATTTGAAAAACCTGGCACAGTATTTTAATATAATATTTAATATTAAAATGTTGATTCAATCGGTTAACTGATTGGCGTATATTATTATTAGAGAAAAGCTAATAACATTTTTTATTTTTGAAAACGTTTTCTCTATCGATTTTAACATGTAAATATAAAAAGACAAAAACTTGAAGTCTTATTATATTTATACAGTTTTTCTGGAAATATCTTCTGTTCCTTAATTTTTTTAGTCTTATCTAATATCACGTATAAGCGTTTTCATAAATTAAGTTGTTTTTTATCTAAGTACACAACTCTTTCAATTTACTGAGTTAACATATATATATGTATTGACAGCGGAAATTGAAATGACTTTATGGTATATTTTTCGTTTAGAAAATATATTATCGATAACGATTAGTGATAATCCTGTTATTGAAAGTAAATCTAAGTTGGTCTTTATGTAGTTTGGGAGCCTGGTGTTACTTCTATTATTATGTAAATTAAACGATATCGACAATAAATACAACTTGTTATACGGGAAAGTAGTTTCACTGAACCTGAAACAATATATTTTTCTTATATCTATATTATATATATAATTTACATTGCTTATCTCTCTGTGTGTTCTTTTATTGTGATTTTTAAGTTGCAAACGATCGCGATAAATACTTGAAATTGAAATGTTGATAATCAAAGTGTTACTATATGTTTTGTGTTATTTTTATTTTCGTTAAAAGCGGGAATAGAGTGTTTAGATACAATATATTTATTTTTATTGTCATTGGGCTCGTTGAGAACAAACTTAATGTGTTTGTTTTTCTCTTAAAGCTATATTTCAAGTCTTTTTGTATGTATCTATATTTTTTTTGATTTAGCGAAAAAGTAATTGAGTTTTATTATTACGTCTTTAATAGATACCTGATTGTAGAGAACTATTTATATTAAACAAACATTAGTTTCATTGATTACGAGATTATTAGAAAAGTTTCGATGTTTTTCTTAGTTTATTAAAAAAAAATATATGTCGATCGGGTTATTAAAGTTTGTTTTGAACTTTAGTTTTCTGTTTCAAAAAAAATTTTATTTTTTCCTTTATTTATAATTATTTTTTTATAACACTGATATTAATTATACAGCAAGAATTGTGTTTTTATCAGACCCTGTTTGATGTATAGATTGATGTAACATATTAAAAAAATATTTTTATAAAATTATAAAAACAAAACTCAATAAATCTTCTATAACATAAGAGAAACAATCTATGTGACAGTTAAAAAATTTTTTATTTGAATTATAATCTTATATTTATATATAATCGTTTTTTTTTTATAATTTTTATGTGTGAATGAGATTTTAGAAAATATTTTTTTTTGTTGCTTTTATTATTAGGTTTGCTATTTTTGCTTAAAAATGTATTTTTAGATAATTTTTGGGTATCAGTCTTACGAATATAAAACCCTATGTTCGGTATATTTATATTTAAACAAAGTTTTCTTTAAAAAAAAAAAGGTATTGCAATTAAAAAAACAGAAAATTTATTAGGCAAAAAGACAAAACATTATCGTTTCGTAGATTTATATTTATTTTCTCAAACTAAATGTTTTTATTTTTTACTTTTTTTGTGTTTGGACCAATTTATTAATATTTAGTTTGATATATTAAGCAACACTGCTTAATTAATTCGGCTGTTGTTAATTTTTTAAAAACACAATCATATTTTACTTTAAATTTAAATTCTGCCTTGCAATTTTGTATATAATTTGTGAAATATAATTTTTTAGAACAAATATACTTATGGTGAACCAAAAACTTTTTTTTAACAGGTATAAGTATAAAGTGAAACTGTGATCTTAAATTACTTAATCAATCCACTTTTATAAAAAGATTATTAATTCTTCTGTATATAAAAACATTAGTTTTTAACAAATTTGAAAAAACTATTTGACAAGTAGAGAACATAAATGTATTAAATATTAAAAAAAATATTTTGTTTCGTGAATATGATTTACTTAAGTCTGGTGAAAAAAAAATACAAAGAGTTTCTTTGAAACAACAAGGTTTTTATAAGCTGAATTAAAAATTTTTAAAAAAAATGAGTGTGTTTTTTAAGAAAAAAAATTTTTTTTGTTTTTGAAAAACTTCAAATAATTTGGATTGAAGAGCATAGTTTTTGTAGATAAAATTATATATATGTTAAAAAATATGTAAAAAGTATTTATATTTTAATTTATTTTTTTTAAAATTAACAGACGTAGGTTTGTATGAAATTTTGAGTTTTTTTAAATTGAGAAAAAAAAGTTTTTTGTATTCGACTTTTTTTTATAAAAGTTTTATTTACAAATAGTGGTCATTTAGCGATTAATAATGGCGAATTATGATTAATATAAGTTTTTGTTATTCACATCAAAATTTTCGTTTGCTATCGGTCATTGAAATGAAGAATATAAAATTTCCGATCAAAATCAGACTTTACGATCAAACCTGGTATTTTATCAATCAAGGTCGATTTTTTCCTATCAGCATCCATATCATATTTAAAAGTGTCTTGCTGTCATAATCGGATTTTACTGATCAACGCTTGCATTTATCAAACGATAACGAAAGAGCCTTCGATAAATAGCGCCTTTGATTTTCTCTAGAAGAAGATTACAGATCGATGATGTAAGTATAAAATATAAACAACATTTTTTTAAAAGACATTAAAAAAGATTTCGAATAATGTGCGTGTTTTTTATATTAATATAGAGGAAAATAAATACTTTAATTTTAGCTCGAAAAGAGCATCTTTTACATAAAAAAAAAGATTTTTTGAAATTTACTTGCATATCATAGATGTTTTAGATATACACTATTAGACGTTCTCGTGTGTTTTTAACAACTGATCCTAGAGGAGTGTTTTTAACAACTGATCGTTTCTAGGTTTGACTAGCCTTTTTTACATTGGCTTTAAAATATAATTAATATCTTCTCTATTGGTTTAAGTGTTGTGATGAAATATTAATTGTGAATTTAAGATATATTTGTGACAACGTGATGTTTCAATATCATTATCCAAAGTTTTCTGAAGTTTTTAAGAATTGGGTTTCTTATTTTGTTGTCTTTCCTCTTCTATTGGAATTCGATAATTCAAATATTCTGTGTCTGAAAAACTTTTAAATATGACTTGATCTAAGAGTTAGAAGAGGTTGAAACTAGCCATTTAAACTTAATTTTCAAATAATAGTCTAAGGTCTTGTGGTGTTTTTTTTAAAAGTTTCTATGTTTACTAATGTCGTCTCAAAACGAATGTTTGTTTTTATTCTTGAAAATAGATGTTTTTCAAAATAAAGTAAAGTTTTAATTGCTTCCTTGTTATAATAATATATTACAATTAATATCTGTAAAATTTTCAATCTTTTTTTGTATGGACTGAACATTTTGTTTTTGACTGCTGTTATTGATCAGTAAATGCCTCTTTTAACTATGAATCTGTATTATACTGTTAGCTGTGTTATTTTTCGAAAGTGTTCGGCTGTTGATCTGTAAATAGGCGTTACTATTCGGCAAAAGAATTTATTGGTGAAAGGCTGCCATTATTGAACAATAAATTTCGTTATCACGTCGGTAGATCCTATGTTTTGTTTAATATCGAACATACTTGCTGTTTTACTTTTATTCGTCTTTTTGTTCTTCTGATTTTCGAAACGTTAGCCTTTTACACTTCATTACACTACACTAAGCGGTGTAATGTTAATATCGATTTTTTGGCAAACTAAACCAAAGGTTGTTTTTATAATATCGATTTTTTTAAAATATATCAAGCAGTGTAATGATAATATCAATTTTTTGGCAAACTAGAAAAAGCAAAGTAATGATAATATTAACAAAAAGAAAAGTCAAAGACCCTGAATTATTATAAAATCTCTTTAGAGTAACCAGGATTAAGCATATGCGAAGCTCTTAGACGTGATATTATAATGAAGTGTTTTTTTTTGTTAATATATTGCGATATTTTCGCACTATAACTGAATATAAAAATATTTAAGTTATGTGTCGTAGTGTACTTGTCAAAAAACACTCTTATATAATCAAATAATACAAATTTCAATAACTTAATCACAAGCGAAAAAATATGGTTTATATCGAACGACTGTTCAGGAATAACGAAAAACACAAGTGAAATAAAAAGGCCAGATTTTTATTCGCCTATACGAATAAACTGCGACTTTGCATAAAATTAAAATAAATTAAAAATAGACTATTCGCTAAAAATTTATTTATCTTTTTATAATTTAATTTACGTTGTTCAGTAAGTTCTTTGAACTCTTTAAAAATTTTTTATGAAAATAACACTTAACGCATTATTTCGCTTTTATTATACGCGAGTCTCTTTTACAATGATGAAATCAAAATACCTAATGACAATTCTATTAAACTGTTTAAAAAAATGCCGGGAATCAAATTTAATTACTTTCATTAATAGATTTAAAACTCCTTTGTAGTTAATGTCTCAATTGAACGTAGAATATGGCGTATTTTAAGATCTTTTTAGACTCGATCTAAAGACTAGCTGAAATTTTTGAATATCAATTGATTTGGTTTAAATTTCTCTTCAATTTTTTGACAAAATCATATTTATAAAAAAGCTATATTCGAACGCGAGATTGAGATTAGAGCCTTAAGATTTACGTTCCATTCTTTTGGGCAGTTGTTTGTTCGAAATTGACCTTTTAAGAACGTTCATATACAGACCAGTCTTTTGGGCTGCCTATGAAAAAAAACAAAGCTAGAGCTTGTCTCAATTGAAATAACTATTTTTTCCAGATACTCTAAAAACTCCTTTATTGTGAATATATATAGTTTCATATGATTTTTTTTTATATTCTCGTATTTAGAAAATATTTACGATAAATGGAGTATGTCAACAAAATAATTTTTTATAGTCTTACATAGTTTACGTTTTTTCAAACGATTTCCGATACGCTTAATTATTGTATTTTGTTTCATATTGACTGAGCAAGGTGAAAAAAAACAATAGTTTGTTTTTGCGCGGAAGTTGCTTGCTACAGTATCCAACTATTTTTCAAATTTTTTTGCTATAGATAAGAAAGAGCCTAAGCTTTAATTATTTATACGAACTTGTCAAAAAATCTCTCGTGATCGTTTTGTCTTTTAGTTTGTTAAGACATATCAAAGCTCGCTCGACTGGCTTATTGAACAACCATGAAACACAGGACTCTGATAAAAGAGTCAAAAACTATCTAGAAGACTCCAGCGTAAATTCTTCACCTTTTCACACATATTTTCTTTTTTCAATTAAATGTATATTATAAACTAACAAATATCATTAAATTTCGAGCCGTATCGCATGAGATCGTTTCTTGAACATATTTTTTGAAAAAGTGTGTCTGTCTATCGGTTAAGAGGTAAAAAATCTAAAATTTTATTTCGATCTTTTTTTATCATGTCTCTCATGCTTCCCATTAATAGCTGTACTTTTACTGTTTCAGTTTTTTAAGCAGCGTTTCTGACTACATTGTTTAAAATATTATTAAAGTTTTTATTCGTGGTTTGTTTTAATTGTCTCATGGTTTTTATTATTTTTTTTCTTTTTGTTTTTCTAGTTTTCTTGTTTGTGATTGTGTTACACTTCTCTGATTGTTGTTTCATTTTAAATAAGAGAAAACTTCACCACAGCTCACGATCTTACAGTCATATCATTCTCTATTGTTAGAATTAATGGGGTTATCTATAGACATATCTGTTCACAAAAACATTAGCTTTTCTTAGTTCGATAATATTTTTTTAAAGCGGCTTTACATTAACATTATTTTTTTAGTTTCATTTACTTTCCGTTTTTTATTATATTACAACTTTGCTTTATGTGTGGTAATAGTATAGTGTGTTTTTTTTATTTTTGTATTTAACTTGTTTTTATGAATATATTCGGTTTTTAATCTACCTGTCTTTTTGGCGATTTTTTGAATTAGTCACTTATAGACGAATAATCGTTAAGCGAATTTAAAAACAAGCGTTTAAGTGTATTTGATAGCGAACGACAGGTCAAAAACAACGAGAGTCATTTGTGACATAAAAACCCAGCCACGTTAATTTATTCAATGTATCTCGTGAGAAAAAAAACATATTTTTAAATGCTAACTTCAGCTATCGTTTTTTTTGATTTATTATTTACAGACGAAATTTATATATTTTTCAAAAACAGACTAATAAAAAGTTAGTAAGGAAAACACCTGAGTCGTCTGTGAAAAATGCAATTTTACAAAATCACAAGTATATAAATAAAGTTTTTATCACATTTAAATAAATAAAAATGAAAGTACTGATAGCATTATTTTTGGTTGTTATCAAAATTTCACAAATAAAAGTTTCCTGAAACAGTGCACAGGCCTATAGGGAAGTAGTTTTGTTCAGAACTTGATGGCCTACACAAGAATACCAATATAATTACAAAATAAGATTATCTAGTATTGATAAAAGCGAAAAATTAACAAATCAGTATATTAATATGCTCATAATCAAAATTATTAGACATTTAAATAATCTCTTTAATCTATTATGCACTCAAACCTAAACACTCTCTATAGATAAGACACGGTAAGTACTAGAGGGTATTCTTTCAAAACATATAAGCTCAGTAAATCAGTAAAGTAAGATTGTTTTTTTACATTTTAGCAATTTCAAAAATCAATTTTGTTTTTGGAGTTTAGATTATATACAGTCAGATATAAAGCTATAAAAGAAATAGTGAGAGACTTAACTGAAAAAAAGAAAAAAAAGTATAAACACACTTTATATATAGATAACAATTATAACAGTGTTACATCGTCGAGGAGCTAAGGAAAATTAGGATTCATTCTTGCGAAACAATACGAATAAATCATAGACACTTAAAAGATTTTATAAATTTTATTAAAAACCTTAAAAAAACCGTTTTTCTATTTTATCAGAAAAACGTTATTAATTTTTTACTATAGTTTGACAAAAGACTCGCTTGTTTTATTACTATGTTTTTTCGTTATAAATCCTAAGTTTTAACACAAAAAAAAGTATCGATTAATTCAAACATAAACAAAGCTTATGATGTTAATATGTAGGACGTTGATAAGCATTATCAAATCTTTAAATCGTATTTAAATGGAGAGAGGGTCTTCGGCGACCTAGCAATCTAGCGAATATATAATAAACATGAAAATGAACGTGCTTTTATATTATATAAGACTTTTTCAAAGATATTGATAAACTAAACAAACACCTGGTTTTTTTAAATCAAAACATAGACATCTTATACAGTATGTATATTAAAAACGAGTTTGTGAGATGAAAATTAAATATCTGAATATCGAGTTCACAGGCAGTGAACGAAAATTGGGAAAATAAACGTTTGTCACTTATGTTATGCTATTAACATTAGTAAAACATCCATTATCTTATGTGTATCATTCAAAAAATGTTTTTGGAAAGTGCAGTGTATTAAACAGTATCGAGGGCTTGCCTCTTCATCTGAATTAGAAAATTATGATCAATAAAAATTTATTAAGTCAACATTATTATATAAGCTTCGAATGTTGTAATATATGTTTATATGTATTATTCTTTTATTCAAACTCTTAGTTCTATTTACACAGTTTTTTATGACATGTTCCATATAATTTTCTATCAAAATTTTCTTAATAGTTTGTTGTTTTTGTATTGAAAAAAAAAATAAAAAAACCAAAATTGTAAAAAAACTAAAATGACATGTTATTTTTTATTTATGTTTTCTACCATCGTTTTTTTTACGGCGAGAGTTTTTATGAATCAGATAAAATATAACATCCTGTTAATTGGGGAGATAAAAAGTTAATAGGCCTCATAGTTTTTCATAGTGTTTATTTAACACGTGTAAACCAGTTTACTAATTTTTTTACAGTTATGTTTATGTATATTATAACTAGAGACTCCTAAGTGCTTGAAATAGTCTTTATTACATGATAACATATGATAGGGCATTATTCTTCTTGTGCATTATAGCCTCAGAACGAATTTGGTTCGGCCCCGGGCCAGACTGTATAATATTTTTTTTAATTAAACGATATACCAGATAACTTATGGGTTTTGGTTTTTTATTAAATGCGCACTAATAAGTTTCAGAAATCAACAACTCTTCTAAGCTTTTTGTTGCTCTCGTGTTTTTTTTTGTTTGGAACAATCATCCAAAAAAATACTTGCTTTTTTTTATTAAAAACATAATCTGTATAAAAACTAGTGTCCAAAATTATAATTTAACACTATTCTCCAAAACATAACACAGACATTTTTTCACATATATACACAATTACATACTGTTTTATAAATAAAATGAAACTAATGTTTGGTTTATATTAAATCATGTCAGTTTTTATAAAACAAAAAAGCTAAAGATTATTTTTAAACACTTATAAATATAATAATATTGCTTTGGTTTTAAACTTGTAAAACTTTGGTTGATTTTTTTTAAAAGTAACTTTGAAACACTTTGATTTTATTTGACAAGTGGCACTTTTTAATACAGCGAAAGAATATTCTAAAAACGAATCAGACATTTATATGAGTAACAAACACAATTATTAGACAACATATTGCAACCTCTTTCAACTTTCGCAACTTTACCACATAAAATTTCAGCTTTTAGCTGCAAAATTTAATAACGGCAACGATCAAAAAAATAAATAAAAAAGCACAAAAAAATGTCTCCAAATACTTAAATGTATTTAAATTACTGCTGGTGGGTCTGTTTTCTGTATTTTATGTTTCAAAAAAGTAATTTGTGAAAGAAATTAGACGGCCGATAAACACAGATTTTTCATAACATCTTCAAAAGACTAAGGAAAGAAAGATTCCAGATGGGAAATGTTCACAAGTATTATTTTTCAATAAAAAAGATGATTTTTTA
This sequence comes from Cucumispora dikerogammari, assembly GCA_014805705.1. Lineage (NCBI taxonomy): Eukaryota > Fungi > Microsporidia > Cucumispora > Cucumispora dikerogammari. Next base: position 17,572 of record SBJP01000038.1, on the reverse strand, counting down.
AATACTTTTATTAACGCAAAGTTTTCTGCAAAAAACCCTATGTATAGAATGAAAAAAAAATCAAGAAAATATCTAACTATATGAATTATTCATTGCCAATTAATTTACAATAAGAAGTTATATGAATGGCTAATATTATAATTCAATCATAATCAAGTCAAAATCAATATTGAAAATTAAGAAACTGTTCTTGAATATTGATAAAAGTTTCATATAAAAAAAGAAAATAATAGTAATAACGGAATGTGATATTAAAGATGATTATAAAACTTATTGTATTGATTTGGTAATTGTCGAAAAAGGCAACTATTTTACAATTTCAATTGTTTTTTTTGATATAATCTCTAGGATTAACGTTAAAAGTTAAAATACGCTTTTGATATTTACTGATGTTTTTGTATGTATAAAAAAAGCCGTTTTTACTAATTAAGCAACGGAGTTATATTTTATTTTATGTTAACTGCAAAGCCAGTCGTCTCATACATAACTGCACAATGCTTTCTAAAAGACATTTTTCGCGAGTTAATAATTTCATTACTGCAATAAAATAGATAACTGTAAAGCATAAAACACACCAAGAAGTTTTACAATATATAAGGCCTATTCCTGATGTACAGACACTAGAAAGCCAAGTTGGCTTAAAGCTGCAATTTTTATTCAGAAAATCTTGTATAAATCTAAGAAAAAACGAGAAATATAAACATTAGCTGCATTTTATTAAAGAAAGCATTTGATGATGTATTCAATATGAATTCAGTAAGTGAATTTATAGATATAGTTGAAAATTATGGCTGACTAATAGACATTATGAATTGTCTTAAAGGTAGTTAATACACAATAAAAACAAAATTATCTGAATTACAAAATCTAAAATTGAAGAAAAAACTAAACAATCTAAAAGAAGATATAAGTAGAAAAATAATTGAAGCCGATACGTTTTCAATTGTAAACGCTGATAATAAATGCATATCTTATTTTATCTTTCTAAACTAAAACATAATATAATCAACCAACATAATTGCCGTTTGAAGAGATTTTTCTATAATAAAAAATATATTGGATAATAGGCATTTCCTAAGTTCAAATATCAGTATATATTTCTTTTGTCGTTTCAGACAAAGTAAATTTAGTTGATTTACGTTTTTGAAATCTTTTCAACTTTTTTTCATTTTTTTAGGACTTCTGCAAATTTTGCTTTTTTTTTGCAACTTTTATGTTGCACTAATAAACATTTAAATATTAATAAGAATATTGTTTTTTTTAACTTTTTGATCTATTTAAACATGGTTTTCAATCGAGCCATCGTTTATGTTTTTGTTTAAACTCGATAGTTCTCACATAATTGTTCAATCCCATAAAAGACACTGTTATGTTTTTTGTTACTCAGGAACTCTGTAAAATATTCATTTTTGCGATAGTAAAAAAAGACAACAGTGTACAGAGTTTTTTTTGCGTCTTTGGAAACATGCTTTTGATTTTACTCGTAACTAGAAAACATAATAAAGAATTAATTGCTCGATAAACTATTTATTAGTGCAATTCTAACTGTTTTTGAGGTATCCAAACAATTTGTCATATTGTGGGAAAACCTTGATGTTTATATTATATTAAATTTTTTTTGACATTTTGTTGTGATTCGTTTTTAAAATTATAAAAGTTTATTAAATGTTCTCAGATATACACTGTTTTTTTAAATATGTCTTTAATTAAAAGTAGATTAATTGAAGCTTGATTTTGAGTATTAGAACTTCAAAATAAGCACCTAGTGTTTTCCGACTTACTTGGTTTTCAATATTGATTCTTGATAGAAGCGTGTGTTGAACTATAAGTGTTGTTTTTATATTATTTATAAGATGAAAATGATGATCACTGTTAAGTCTGCGAATAGAATTATCTGGAAAAAATTAAGTTGGGGAGTGTGTGAAAGTTATATTAAAATTAAAATCTTTTTCATTTTTATTAGTTTTTAAATGTAGATAAAAAAAGATTCCATGAGCAATAAATCAAAAAAAAAAAGTTTTTTGTGTTTCTAAAAAATTTCTATTCTTTTTTGTATAATTTAAGTTTTTTTAAATTCGTTTTTATTATTGGTTTTGACAAGTTTTTTAGGTTTTTCTATTAGATGTCTATCGATTGCGTGTGTATTGACTTGTCTCTTTTGTTCTACGAAGTTTTTGTATATTTTTTTTCTGATGTAAATAATCTTCTTTTATCAAAGTTAAGATGTTTTTTCCATCAAAATGTTATTTATAATATGTCAAACTCTTCGTGTTTGATTAGTATTTTGCCTGAGATTATCATATCTTAGACTGACGCAAGTTTTTCGAAAAAAACGTTTCGTTTCTTTCAAAATTTCACATACACAGCACACGACTCTCTAATTCGATATTTATTGACTTTATTTTTTGTGAGAGCTCTTTAGTAGGCTTCAACAATCTTCATGATTCTTCCATTCTAAATGGTTTTTTGAATGATTATTACTCTTTTAATCAACAAAGAACACTGTTTAAAACTCTCAAAACAACATTATATTCGTGTTTTTCATCTTTATTATGGTTCTGTTGCTCTATTTATACAAAATCTTAAATTTCTCAGAAAAAGGTATTTTTAATTTTGCCAAAAACGAATCGTTTCGGGACTGTTTTCTATAATTTTTATACAATTAACACTAACGAACCCAAACATCGCAGTTATCTCGATAAACCGAGGATATTAATATCGGTTTACTACAAAAACCACAACACACGCCGTTTTTTACACAAACCTTAATTCACAAAGAACTGATACTTTTTGCTCGATAAAACATGTTTATCCTTTTTTGATATTCCGTTTTACAAGTTTTTTTTTTCAATTTTAATATAACTTACACACATTCTGCCTTCCCCCCCCTCCCGAGACAATTTATTTCCAATTTTATTTTATATAAATTTAAATAGAGATGTGGTATATAAATAACTTATTTGGTTTTAAATAGTAAAAATTAAAACTGATCGTTTGGTCAGCTCTAAATGTTCGGAAATATTCAAATATTAGAAAAAAATAATTAAATAAACGATTTTATTAACCTATAGTCGTTGTGTTTAAAAATGAGCATTGTTCTTGGGCCTTTGTAGTGCAATTGGTATTTTGCCTGTCAGTCCAGCACTTGTTGTCCTCCCGTATTATACATCTTTCTACGCGAAAAGCAAGACCGCCGCTCGCATTGCACCTATTCCACGCCTCATTCATACACTTAATATAGATTTTATCAGCACTTTCCTGACAATTTTTACAGTTTGTCTCAAGACAACTTTGCCTCTGTGTAGCTTCTACTGTATTTTCTTTAAAACTGGTGCATAGATTTGAATAATCGCTTATGGGGCGTTTTCTCCAGCTAAATGTTTCGCTACAAACGATGGTCACAGTTAGTATGATTACTATAAACAATATAAGAACAAACAAAGGAGCTTTTTTTTTAAATTTCTCTGATATTAGAACCATGAATAATTTTTGTAAAAATTTTTTTACAAATGACACGAAAAAAAATTCAAAAAAATGAAATAAAATAAACAGATTAGTAACATCGAAATATCAATCAATGTTCATTTTTATAAATGTATGTTTGGTTTGAGACATTTATTTAAAAGTTACAAATAAATAAATTGGGCGTTTAATTAAAATGAAACAACTATCATAAATAAGTAACACATAAATAAAGAATTTTTGTTTTCAGAATTTATTTTCAAAATAAATACGAAGGTTTATGTGGGGTATCGAATCTTTAAGTGCATAACAATTTTTTAGTTTAAAAAAAAATAAAAAACGTTTTTTGAATAACTATATAATACAATCGTAAAGTTCTTTTGAACAATAATAAAAATGTCTAACAAGTTATGTCTGAATAAAATATAGTTTTTTTATAATGAAAACATTAGACCTATTGTATAAAAAATTTAATAAACTGGCGGATATACCAGTCTTATAAAGACACATAAAAAAAATTATAGAAAAAAAGACCAGTAAATAGAGAATTTAAATAAAAAAAAAAGGATAGATTTTTTTCATTAAAAAATTATAACAAATCAAGTGTGGATGAATATTTGAAGAAAGTTGTCACTATAAGACAGAGCCGATTTTTACTAAAATTTCATTATTAAAAAAAATCGATTTATTGCTGTATAGATTAAAGCAGAAATTTGTACAGATTCTGTTTTTTTTTACTTGTTTTTTTTTGAGAATTTTGTTTGTTTTTTAATTGTTTTTTAGTTAAATGCGGTTATATTCCCATCTTTTTTGCTCTAAAACAAAAAAATATATAGTGAAAAAAGAGTTTAATAAATAACTAAAATTATAAAAAAGCAGTTCTTAAGTTTGTGAAACATCCTTTGTAAGTCGTTTAAATTTAAGCTCAATAACCAGGTTTTTTTTAACGAGTCTTTTTGAACAGATGGCTGTTACTTATGTATCTTTTAAGTCCTCCCCACAATGATTAGACAGTTTGTGTGTAGATTTTGGGGTCATTAAGGTTCACAAAATGCAAACTGTAGTTTATTTTTAGTGTTAAAAAAATCTTTTCGGGGTCGATATAATTTATAGGAACGTCAGAAATTATTGAAGTTTTAATTCCTACGCTGTTAAAAGAATACCATTCAGTATTTTAAAGCTTCGTTTGCTTATTAACTCATAAAAACTTTTTTTATAGATTATGCGAATTCCCCAGAATCACCAAATTGATTTGAGTATTTTTTCTACATTTTCGTTTTTTTTGTTACTTTTGTTTCGTTCACCTCATCAAAACCGTTCGCCTCAACTCGCCAAATTTAATAAATACGTTATCTTGCCAAGCTTTTAATAAAGAAAATAAAAATCTAATATAAAAAAATATTGTAGAATTTACAAAAGTAACAAATCGAAACAAAAAACACATTCGAAAGATATTTAATTTACTTTTCCAAATTGAACACGTAAAAAGAGACAATAAGACGAAAGTATTGCATTTTCGTTAACTTATCTCCTTCAAAAACGATATATTTCAGCTTCTCTCCCACCCCCCAGTTTTTACCAGACCAATAATTTACGGAATTTCGAAACTGCTCGGTTTTTATTTCTTTACTCTTTTCGATATCAAAGAGTGTTTTTATAAAACAAGCTATGTTGGGATGTGTTATTTAAATTATTTTAGAAATTTTGGAATGAAAAGCTTTCGCTATATTGTTCGACTTCGGATATGTGTTTTTAATACTATAATACACGCTCCAATCTTCGTTTTAAAATGCAATCTGCGTGTTTCATCAGTAATATTTATTGCGAGGATATGTATTTTCAAAATATCTAAGGAATTTGAAAATTTTTTCTTGATTTTTAAATTTTAAAAGTTCTAGTTTTATTAGAATATAAGTTTCGTGTGTAGAATTTGGGGTTACGAAAAAAAGGCAAAAAAACATCTTGCATTGCTCGCCAAACGATTTATTTTCTTTGTAAAAACAAGAAAACTTTTCGATATGAAATCTTATTTTACAGTAAAGATCAAAGTGAAATAAACATAATTGGGCTTTTTTTTTACGTCACAGTTCAGTTTAAGTGTGTTTATCAAAGTCTTTTCAAAGTCTGTCACAACTATTTCTAAAAAGATGTTTAGTATTTCTTTTAATTTTGTAAAAACTCTAGTGTAGTCTTGTTGCGATTTTTCATTCATTAAAACATATACATAAGAAAAGGGCTTTCCCAAAAAAATGGCAGAAGCGATTAAACTTAAGTAAACCCTATATTTAAGTAGTTTTAAAAGTCTTATCAATTAAAGAAGTTTTTTTATTTTTAAAAAACCTTTTTCTTATAAACACTAAAAAAATAATAAATCTTTCAAAATCATTTCGACCACTATCATAGCGCAAAAACAGCTCTTTTTTTTCGTTTTTTTAACGAATCGAGGATATCTTCTATCTTAACATCAATAAAATTTTCGGATTTGCTCCTTATTCGTTTCATTGAATCACGAATAGGCTTGATGAAGAAAAAAGTTTTGCTGATTATTTTCTTATCTTCGTGATACATCGCATCTCAACTATGTTTGTCGATGTTTTTATTTTTTTTAGTTTTTTTTCTTTTATTCTATACTTTAAAAGCGTTTGTTTTCACACAATTTTCGCCTGGCGGTTGTTCATGTATTTCTTTCTCTGTTATAATATCTTTGTCGATTATAGTAAACCCCTTGCATTTTCTGTTCAAACATCTAAATCTTTTACTCTCAACTACTTAACAGTTGAAATTGTATGTATGTTTTTTATAAATCAATTTTTTTCTTTTCTGACTTTTTGTGATTTTAATTTTATTACTATCTTCCATGGGTATTCGTTGGCAAGATGACGATTTTATTAAATTAAACGAGTTGGCGCACAGCCCTCACAAATTGTTTCTGATATGCTCTCTTCCCTTTCTTTCTTTTTTGTTAATTTAATTTCGTTTACCTCATTCAAACAACCTGAGCCCCCAATCTTAGTAATTTTTCTTACTCACAATTTATCGCGTAAAATCTTTAAAATTTTATTCATACTTGATTTCCTTACATTTATTTCGTGTTTAATCTTTTTTATGTGAGTGTTCTCGTTTACAAATAAACTACCAAAACATTTTTTTTAATGTTAAATGGATTCTTTGAAAAACAAATCTTTTTCAAATACTTATTTCTTGTTTACATATTTTTTTGCTAAACACACCGCCGTAGCCTATCTTTTGTTTTTCATCTCCGAAAACAACATCCTTTAACCAACTTTACAAAACATCTCCACTGTGTTAAAACCTGTTTTAATCATAGTTTAAAACAACCGATCACTCAAACGCATTTATCTTCAAATCTCTTTCTCTTCCACATGAAGCGGTGCTCTTATTAAAGCAAAGAAAAGGGGAGGATATAACTACATTTAGCCGTTTTTTTAATGAAACATTGTTTTTTTAATAATATAAGCATTTCAATAAAAAAGACGTTTCAAAAAATCTAAAGTTTTTTCCCGTATTTATAAAATCAAAAAACGGTTTTTTTTAAAATTTCTTATACATTTTTTTTATTTAAAAAATTTTTGAAATTTATTTCTATTTGATTTGTTTTTATAATTTTATAGTCAAAAAAAGCAATGGTTTTTATTTAATAGAGAAAAAAAAACTGGTTTTTTATAATAAGACTATTTTTCTTTTTATTTTCATTGTTTGTAAATAAAAACGGTTTTTTAAACGATTTTTGTTATAGTATCTATTTAGTTTATGTTGAAAACAATTTATCCAAAAAATTTTAATTAAAAAACCCGTTCATTTTATAAAAAAAAAAGATCTACAAGAGACTGAGTGTTCGTACAACTTGACGTGCTAGTAAGCAAAAAAAATGAATATAAACGATTTAAGTGCTTGTTTTTTAAAAATAAGTCAGAAAATCAGCTTTCTAAAGAGAAAAATATAAAAAAACTTCGTTTAAAACGAAAGTTCATTTTTGTATTATTTAACATGAAGTGAGACTAAAATGTCAAGACAAATAGATACAAACAGTGAAAACTCGATTATAAATGTTGATGTTTTTAAAAAAATGTATGTGAATTGAAATGTTAAATAAAAATGTTTGTTTTAAAAATCTGTTTACGTATTTTTTTGAGGATTTAAAAACTATCAATCTTCTTTGTACTCTTCGAGTTTTGAGGCTTTATTTAATTTTTAATGCTATTGATTTTAGAAGGCGCTTTCCTCAAGTTTTGTTTCTTCTGGTGTATTCAAAAAAAAACTTTAGTGTTGAAACAACAGTCGGAAATCTACATAGATAGAGTTTACAATAACATCCAGCTCATCTCTGCTAGAAATTTTATTAAACGTATCTATATCAATCAATTCAACTACAATAATGACTTATTATGATATTTAAATAAGATTTTACTTCAGAACATCGAATAAAAATTTTTTTATTTGCACAGTATAGTATATTACTGAGTGTATTAAGCTTAGAACTCGTTTCAAATGCTTCATTTCTTCAATTCTTTTTTTTATCAAAACAGCATGATTAAACGATTGTTTATATTTTTTTTGTAGCACTATCCCAACTTTTAACTATTATTGCAACTATATTTAATATATTAACTTTAAGCTTTTTTAAGATTACATATTTGAGCACAAAATTTATACTAGATTTTTTTCGAAAAAACTTTAAAACCATGATTTATCCTGTAGTCGGGTAGTTGTAAAGTCGAAGGTGTTTTGGGATAAAGAAAGAATACATCTATATTGGATGTTTGGTTTCAGTAAAAACATTATAGTGATGTGTTTTGCATTAATAAAGCAAATTTTTGTTTCATATTTACTCGATCAGTGTTTAATAAACTTAACTATTTATTAAATATCTTAGATGTTTTTCAAGAAAACGAATTCGACTAGTAGACAGTCGTAGACATTTAACGCTTTTGAAACATCGCGGGCTTCTTGTTTTTTTTGTTTCGGGTGATGTAGGCTTGAATTATTCTGTGTGGTTTAAACAAAGAAGCAGCGTGACTCGAAGATCTTTTTTACTATAAAACTTTTCAGAATTACCTGCTAAACGCACTGGCTTGTACGACAGGAATTCAAAATACAAATCTGCTGAATCAGCATTGAATATGTTTTTCGATACGCAATTCTGTAAAATTACCGGAAGTATTTTTTACGACAGTCTAAAGTTGTATTTAGATTTACAAATCTTAAAGTTCTATTGTTCGTATGAATTTCAATTTGTTTCTTGATTTAAACTTGGAAAACCAACATTCACTGACCGACAACCTTTTTATAACCAAGCTCTTTGAATTTTGCAAAACTTTTTTTTTAATTATATGAGATTAACAAACAGAGAATGTTTATTGCGAGATCTAATAAACGCTAACAAGAATTTTCTATATCTTGAAAACTTCATGATATTCTATTCTACTTTATAATATATTTATTTCTCATTCACGATTGTTCAATCTTTTCTTCATCTCTTTTGATTCTTGAAATAACACTTTGATTTAAATTAAAATCCTTTGAATAACAATATCGTATCTTAAAAAAAATCTTAAGTCATCAGGTATCTGAATTTTCATCTAATAATTATATTAATTCGCTTTACTGGTTTTCTATCTTATGTATTTTAAAAACAATTTCGATTATAACATAATCTGAAAAAATGTAATTTATAATCGAAAATATGCAAAAATCGAAATTTTATATTTAAATCGAATGGATGATGTCAGTTTTTTTTTATTTACTGTTTTTAAATATTATGTAAAAATAGAAATATGTTGATAATCGAGATTGTACTGTATTTTCAAAAACATATTGATTATATTCATTTTAGAATTAAAATTTATCTGATTTCTGTTTTTATCTTTATGTGAGTTGAACCTTATATTTATGAACAATTTTTTTATTATTTATAAGAATATAGCGAAAAAAAATGTTGCCGACAAAATAAACAAAGATATTGAAAGTTTTAATCTCCATATCATATTGTTATAATTATTCTCTAAACTACGAATCAACTTAAAACTGTTTTTCATACTGAAAATTTAAAAATTAAAGCAGCTCTTCACAGAAAGAAATAAAATACACAATGTTCATCTTGTTTGTATATTCATTTAATTGTTTTTAAAATGAAAGGTTTTAAATGAGTTTAGTAAAAAATTGTTTCTGTCTTAAGTTTTTTTCGCCATAAGTCAAAATATATGATTTCCAAGATTTTAAAAAAAAAAGCTCCATATTTGTGATTTTAAAAAACGAGAAAAAATGATATATTTCAAATACATGTCGAATATAAAACATAATTTTCACAATATTAGTTATTTATTTTTGGGAAAGATTTTTTTTATTTTCTCTATAATATTGCTGAATTTACAGTGCCAATAGAACATTTTTTTTAATAGAAGAATAGCATTCAGATGAAACATAAAAACTGAATGTAGTAGAACACTCTGTTTTAATAAAAAAAATCAGTTTTTTAAAGAAAATAAAACCAATATTATTTATGCTGAAGCTGTAAGTACTCTTTTTTATTTTTTTTTATAGAAGAAAGCTTAACTTCATCTGAACGTTTTTTACTACTCTTATATAAACTTTTACAAACTTAAACGACATTTGACAAGCATAGAAAAACCAGTATACACATTCTTCCGCAGAAGCACATGTTATTTGTGATTAAACCGTTAATAAAACACTTTTGTATTATGGTGTTGTGTTTTTAAAAATTAAAATTTTTTTTATAAACTTTATAAAATCAAAAATTTTTTTATAAAATTATAAGAAGCAATATAAAAATTGAAACGAGATTACACAAGTACATAATAAGCATAAAGAAATTTCTTTCAGATTTTTTTATAAACCTATATAAACAAGAAAAATATTTTTTTTGCTTCGATAGTGTTAAATTTAAAATATAAAAACTTTTTTTTGTTTTTTCTTCTCAAGTATAATTTTATTATGATTTTAATTTGTGCTCGGGTAAAAATATATTTTATATCATATTAGAGTTAATATACTCGTTTTTAATTACGAGTTCGAGTTAATAGGCAAGTTTTATTTCATTATATTTAGTAAAAATGTTGTTGCGAAAGGCTTGATTTACAATGTGATAAATATTTCGAAAAATATATTCATCTACAGATTCTACTCGAACACAAATTAAACATATAACTAAAAAAAGTTTAAATAAATAAACAATGACATAATTTTGCGAAAATATATAATAATCAAATATACAAAAACATAAAAACAGCAAGATTTGTTAACTTTTTTGAATTTTTTGAGTTTATTAAAAATAAAACACTTTTTATGTAAAAAAAATATCAAAAGTTTTTTAGGTGGTGATGGTGTTTGTATAAACAATGAAAGCTTTCTTATATAATAAAAAAACTTAAAATTTTTTTTCACAATACTCTTCCAAATTGCTCGTATCATCGTTCATACAACCACAGCTCACAAAAAGATTAAGACAATGCTTTTAAAACACTGTCTTTAAGAAAATAAAGACAAAAATTGTATATATTTGCCTATTCTTTTGATAGCTACAATAAAAAGCACGGCAAATTGATTCAAGCAGTTTTATATTCTTTTCTCTTGTTTGTTTTAGAGTTACTATTTTACTTAACATTATCATAGTAAGCTGCTTTTATTCAATAGAAAAACACATTTTCACACTCGTGTAGTTACACTTTATTTTGTTTTTTTGATTTTTGTTTTTTCTTCTAAATTATCTTCGTTTTTATTTCTGACTTTCGTGTTTTGTATCATAAATATTGTTTTTAAAAAAAATTTAACATTTTTAAACTTGATGAACATATATTGAAGAGTTTATAGGCCCCTCGTCTTTAAACACTTATGTTGTTTTAAATATAAGATGGCATTTAATAATAGTTTTTTGAGACGAGAGATTTTTTTTATGTTATGCATCGTTTTTATTTACCATTGTTTAAAAAAATGTGCGAAGTAGATGTACTGAGCAACCAGTGCTCCCAAAAACGAATTCAATAAAAAAGATTTACTTATAGAAGATATAAATATTGTTGTTTATGGGAACGTTCTTTGTTTTTTAACAAAAACTAAAAGGAAATTACAAAGTTCTAAGTTAACATAATTATGATAAAAATACATGAAATATATCTTTTTTGTTTTTTTAAATGCTTAATAAACTAAACTTGTTGGTCGTGTTTTCGACTTAAGTTAAAATACATAAAAAACAGATACTCCAGTCAATACAAACCAGTTCTATAGAATGTATATTAAAAAAGTTATCTATCAAAAAAACTACAAGAGTAAAAAAAGAGAAAACACACAAAAACTAATGAAACTAACGTAATAACTTAACTTAACTTAACAAACAAATATATAAACGTAATAAACGAATTTAAGTAAACAGTCTAATTAACTTAAACCAAACGCCAGAATGAAACTAACTAGCGAAAACAAACAATTTTATTAAAGAAATAATAAAAAATTCGAAAGATAAGCAGTATATTTAGATTAGAAATATCAGTTTTTTTGTTCATCGGGGCATACCCCGATTTTAATTCGCGTTGAAGATGCTCTAGACAAAATTTTTTTGCATTTCGTCAATATTCTATATAAACCATGTAAAAAAGTTTTTATTGAGCGGCATTGTGTAATTAAAACGGGCCACTTGGGCTCAATAGCCGCATGTTTTTCACTGGATGTACTAGATCTTCACTTAATAAAAAGCAATAAAAAGAATATTGAAAAAAAAATTATTCTAATATTTTTTTAATTTAAGACACAAAAACGGGGCTCCGACTTAAAAATAATATAAACTTTATAAATCTGATTAGCATATATAATATTGAATTTTTCGAATCACTATTTTTTTCAAGCTGTAAACTTCTCAAACAAAATGTTAAAATATATAAGTTGTTTCTTGAATAAAATGTTGAAAGATGAAGTCAAAGCTCGAAAGAACAGTGAGAAATTTAAAACATAATTTAAAAAAAAACTTTTCAGCGGTTAATTGGTTTGTTGAATATATTATTGCTTTTCATTAAGCATGTTCAAGCTTCAAATAAAGTTAAAGCATTTATACCCAGTTTTTTTAAGCTGTGTTGCAAGTCTGCGGCTTTAAGCGAGATTCTCCGAATTGATGTTTCAGACAGTGTTTAATATTTTATTGTTTTTTAAGTTTAATGTTAGGCTGTAATTTCTCGCTTCGTTTTTAAAAGCCAAGATTGCTCGGGTTTAGATTCAACTGGGTTGTTTTTATAAATCAAATTTCCTGCGTTCGAATATTCAAGATATAATTTTAAAGTTGAAGTTTTTGGGTATGTTTTTTTGCTAGATTTTTAAGCGAAGTAAATTGTTACTTTATTTTCGGTACATTGAATGCTTTTTAATATTTCGTTTTAAAATAAATATTTACAAACAAATTGCATTTTTAAAAACACCGTGGTTTTTTCTAGAACTTTACTCGGAAAAAAAATATAAAAACGAAAAAAAATTTAAAAAAAAACACAAATCAGCCTTCAATAATCAAACACTCTTCTTCAGTATCAGACATTGAATACCACAACTTATGCTTCATCAGAACAGCACATAGCATACATAAATGAAAGAAGAAAATAGAATCCAAATAAGCATCAGATAAACTAAAAATAAAACCTGACCCTAAAAAAATCGGTAAAACACCAAAACCACCACACATTATACTCAACACCAAAGTCCAATATGACCATATATCTTTATTCAAAAATCTTAATCTTTGAGTTTGCACCATACAAAACAATAAAATCAAAATTAAATTTAACATAAACACCAAACTTATAAACAAAATATCTATCTGAAAAGTTAGAAACACGAAGTACAAGATAAAACAAATAACAAAGTTCAGACTACATATAGATCTTAACATAGGTAAAGAATGATTTGAATTAAAAATTAGTCGATAAGAAAGGATTTCTCCTAAAACTAAACTAAGAGATATGGTGTTTACAAATGATAACTGTAGACAACACAATAAGAGGTTTATTAGTTTCATATTAATTAATTCGGAAATTAATAAAATATCAATTAGTAAAGCACATAAATACATGTAAAAGAAAAAAACCAGCTCTTTTCTTCCAAGGTTAGGATATAATTTTTTTGCATTATATATTACTCTTATACAACAGAAGGACCCTATTAATAATAGAATTAAAGTACATGGATTTGATATATATAAAGAGAATATTTGTGATGTTCTTGCTTTATATGGGGATGGGGTTGTTGCCAAAAATGTACAGAAAGGAAAAGCAATGTTTTTACAGATGAGGTTTGTTAGTTCTTTCATAAAGCCGTTGTTTTTGTTAAAGACTTTTTTTTTTTGTTTGTGTTTTTATTTTTTTGTTTTTTTTCTCAGAATGTTTTTGTTTTTGTTTTTGATCGTTTCGCTGATGATATATAATTGACTACAGGTTTGCTAAAATAAATATGTTTTTGAATTATTTTTACTCAAAAAATCTTTAATCTCTAATTATTGTTTTGTTTTATTTTTATGTGTTTGGGCAAGTATTTTCTGATAGTTAATTTATTTCTAATAAATACAAAAAAAATGAAATCTCGGAAAAAAATATATTTAGTTTAGGATCTTTATTTACACAGTAAAACTTAAATATCTGAACAAGAATCGCAGTTATTGTCTAAGAAGCATGTTTATTATTTGACAATAAAAATATTATTGATAAATATTAAGCAAGCCTAGCTCAGAGCTAAAAACTAGCATTAAAAACCTTTTAAAGAAACGGTTTCGGAATTTAAAAATGTTTGTTAATAAAAAAAAGTAGAGTTGATTAAGTTATTATCAATCGAAGTACAAAATCACATATTTTTCAACATATTTCTGTCGGCAAAGGTTTTCCCTTGTGTTATTAACTTGTTTATCATAGAGAAACTACGCTCTATCGATATGGGAGAAGAAGAACAATTCATCAACTCATTATATATTTCTGGTGTATTTAAAAAATTTTGATTTTAATTTAAAGCAACTGTTTTTTGTCAAAACATCGATTAATATAAGGAAAAACACCTCTAATATTCTATCTAAGAGCAATTGAAGAGAACATTAAAATTACATCATTAATTGAAAAAAGTTTTTATTGAGTTGAATTAACTAATTCTAAAAAAACTGTGGTTTTTATATGTATGTTAAATACCTTGTAATCGAAGTGTTTTTAAAAGCATTAAAAATATTATATACTATTTTGAAATCTTTTTCAAAAGTTTTTATAATTTAGTTGCCATTTAACAAAAATCTATAATAATATTCACAAACTTCAAGTTATCTTCTCTATCGTTGTTATATTCCGTGATAGAAAACGTATGTTAAAAACTTATATTTTCCATCACATGATGTTATTAAAGTTATCTTTACTAAATAAAACATAAAACTATTTTTTTAAGTGTTTTTTTTGAATCGTAAAGTACACTTGTGTAAAAGATGAGCCTTAACAAGATATATAGAACTAAATTTTATAAACTTGGGTATTTCAAAACTTGTTCTTAACATATAGACAGACAATTCTTTTATTAAAAGAAACATAAAATTAATACCGGTTTATATTTCTTTATGTCTTAATTTATCATTTCTGTTATTATGCTATAATTTACTGTTTTTTTGCCTCTACACAAAACTAAAAACATTGCACATGATTCGAAACTAAACCTGATTGAATGTTAACATATATTTTATTTAAATGGCGATTATCAACATCGTTCATAAAAAAATTATTGTTTTTAAATTTTTTTTTGAGTTCAACTCTTTTATTTTCATATATTTTGTTTACTACATTTTTGCACGACGTTTCTTTTTATATAAGCGATCTGATTTAATAAAAAGAAGTTTTGTCGCGAAATGCTCAACTCGTGAAGTAAGGCCTTGGTTGATAAAAAAATCATTGTAATTGTTATTAAATATGAGCTATCTTTATAATTTAAATAGATTTACGCTGTTTTTAGTGTTTTATTGTTGGGTTCTCTTAGTGTTTTTGTGATGAAACTAGTGTGTTTCTATTGTTTTTTTTATTATAATTTACAATTACGTAATAAACTTACATAAAAGCTTTTTTTGATGTTATATATAAAGTATTTTCAAATAGTAGTTATATATGAAGACAGTTTTACTTTTTGATTTTTTTGTCACAGCAGGGGATCTTTCTTTATGCTTTTTTGCTCTAATAAATAGAATAAAATAAAAATTTTTCACACTTTTTGAAATAAATTTTTAGAAATAAAAAAAAAGATTTTCAGCATTTGATTGCCCCAATAACTATCAAATAGAAAATACAAAAAAACAAAACGTTGGTTTTTTCGTTTATTATGAATATAAATTACAGCAATAAAACGAATATATTGTAGTTTAACTCGTGTATGATAGATATTATAATATAAGACGCATATAAAAATGTTAAATAGGATAGATAATAGAAAAGTTTAAAAAGGTTAAATAAGGGACAGCTAAGTTTTTTTTATAAATATATTGCTTTTTAATTAATAACAATAAACAAAATAAACAAGATAACGATAAACAAGCTAATACATTTTAGGGTTAAAACCTATACATAATGAAAAAAAATTTAAACTTTTGTTTATATTTTAGAACTAATAATCGAATTTTTAATACTTTGCGTATGTATGTAAATAAAATAATTTTATTAGTTTAAACTCCTTATGTTAAAAAAATGATCGAATAGATACGATATTGTCGCTTATAATATTTTTCTTTATATATAATAAATTCAACTAATTATCAAAGCACAAACATATATCATGTATAATACAAAAAAAATAACTATCAATTTTCAGTTTTTGTTTACATAAATAATAATTAAAAATACGCTTTTAAAATTAAAATGTTTTATTACACAAAAGAACAAGACTATATTAGACTTTTTAAAAAACCAAAAAAAATTCCCCGCGTCGATAAAGATTATAATAAAAAAATATTAATGCTGTTCATAAATACAGTAAATGTTTTCAGTAAAAAAAACGAGAAGCTGTATTTCTAGATAATGTTCATCAAGAAAACATTTTTAGTTTGAAATTATTCTGATCTTTAAATATAAAACGAACGACAGAAAAAAAATTTTTGTTTTTAAATTCTTGTATATTACTTTAAATATTTAACGACATAAACAGCTAAAAGGTTTATTTATCATATTTTATTTTTAAAGCTAGTTGGGGGTTTTTATAAAAAGATTTTTTATACTTCAAGCTTGCGATAAAAAATTTGATAATTAAGTAAACAAATAATGTATATATGTTCAGCTGTTTTTTTCTGAAGCTTCTAAGTAACACAATGATGTGTTTCTTAGTGTGTTTTTTTTGTATAAAACGCATCATTTTTTTAACCTGAATATACTGTATATCATTTAAACAGAGATTCTGCAAATGGTTTTATAAAACACTCAAAAATATTAGTCGTTTTATATAAAACATACATATAATCTGTTCAATATTTTTTGGTTTTGTTTTTTTTTATGATTTATTTTGTATAAAAAAACTTTGTTTTTTTAAAACTGTATGAGCATATTATATATTCTATAAAAAAGGGGGAAAAAAATTTAAACACTTTTTACGTATTTATTGAGAGAAAGAGTCAAATATTGTGTCACGAATGTATTTACAAATAAAGAAACAGTTGACATAAAGAACCAGGTAATCAAAAAAAAACACTAACTTATATAAAAGATGTTTGTTTAATATTTAAATCAAATAATATATTGAACTGATTATATTTACTTTTCATGGTTTTTGTAAAATTACAAAAATTTTTGCACTCGAACATACGAACCACGACGTGTTAAGATTTATTTTAGTATTTAAAGTACATATATAATCAAAAAAACAATATTTGTTTTAAAACGAAAAATATAATGAGTTTTATTTCGTAGCATACTTTTTTTTAACATTAAGAATTAACTTCGTCAAGCATTTTATATAAAAATCCGACTATTTTCCACAATATAAATATTTTTTGTTTTATATAATAACACTATTAAGTTTTATATTTAGATTTCTTAAAATAAAAAATATCTTTTTGGCTTTTTAGTGTTAATTTATTTCATATATCGGGGAGGGGGGG
>SBJP01000037.1:0-37539 GCA_014805705.1 Cucumispora dikerogammari | reverse complement strand
ATAGCCGAAGAAGTACAAACAGAAGAAAAGGGTGAAAGTATTATAGTCAAATACAATACAAAATTACAGATAAATCAAATAGGAAAATATAATAAAGACATTCAAAAAATTGTGTTTGTTTATGAGCCTTTAACTGTCAGATATCCAATAAAACCCAAGAGTGATGCTTATACGTCTAAAAATAATGCTTTACCAAAAAAATATATAACCTCTTTTAAAAAAATATTTAGCTGGCGTTCCGGGGTATAATAACAAGCACCTGTATATAAGATTTAAAGTCATAGAAACAAACCGTCTATACGTTTTTTTATTAAAGAGTTACATTTTAATAAATATCTTTAAAAGATGTTAGATATCTACATTTTATTAATTTTGCACGCAGTAGAAACTCGTTTTTTACAATAATACATGTATCGAGATTTATATAGTCGTGGACTGCTTGACAAACTATCAATAATCTAGATGCCTGGTTTTTTATATAACCAAATAAAACTGCTATTCAGTCTCTTCTCAATTATTAAAACAAATTCGTTTTTTTTCAAGTTTTTAAGTTTTTAAAATTACTTATGTAATTGTTATTTTTTTTAGTTTTTGTTCTACAACATCACTTTCAGTGTGTTTTTATCTCTTAATGCTTGTCGTTTTTTTTTCAATGAACTTGAACCATTTTATTAAGTTTTGTATTTTTATTAAAAAATTTTTATCAAATCTTTTAGAGATCTTTATTTTTTTCAATATAAAAAAACCTAGTTTTTAATACTCGATCCTTGCGTCGTGAAAGGCTTTATTTACAAAATAGTTTAATAACATGACGAACCAATCTTTTTGTCATGAATTGGCGATAAATACGAAAACGTTTTTAATGTTATTTTATATCTTGAAATAAAAACTCGAATGTTATAAATCAAAAAAACTTTATTCATGATAATTAAAAAAAAAGAAAAACAGACTTTTTTTCACGTATATTACTTGGGTTTCATGAAAAAAAATGCTTTTTTACAATAAATTTTTTAAAATGAGTGACCATAAAAGCTTTAATAAACAACAATATAATTATGTCATAAACTGTTGAGAACATTTTCATTATTATGTAAATGTAAATTGATTAAAAATAAAAAAGATTAAAGCTAATAATATAAAGATATTAATACATTATTCATTGCTTCTGAAACTTTTATAAACCCAGATGTGTCACTTTTGAAAATTTTTTGATTTCTGATTTCTAGGTAGAAAACCGTTGTTATAATTATAATATACCACGTGTTTCAAACACGATATCGATTTTCAAAAATTTTCAGTAGTCACATTTACTTGAAAAATATATTTTTTTTTTCTCTGTGGCTTTTTTTAATTTGAAAAAAACAAAGTTTTCCATTTAAAGAACGCGAATGTAATTTTAGTTTATTTTTGTTTCTAGTGATTTAACAGTATTTTAAATAATATACAGGCTCTTTCATTACATATTTCGTTTCAACATAAACCATTATTGTTGCACAGGGTATTGCATTTTACTTTAGATTTACATATTAAAAGAAGTACAATATATAAATTTAAACTTTTCTTTATCAAACAATATTTTTTTCGAAATTCGAGTTTTTTTGACACTTATATGCCTTATTCAATTATAATTTAATTAAACAATTTTATATTATGTTTTAATTAAGTAAAAAAACATAACATTACACAGTAAATTTTTAAGTTTCTGCACTGTCCCATTACGAGAGTTTTGATAAATTTGTCTTGTTTTTTTTTTGCCAAATTTTTTTTGCGAAATTTATATAAAAAAACTGAAAAAATGGATATTTTTTAAATTATTCATTTTAATAGTTTAATTTCTTGTAAATTGTTAACGAAAAGTTCTAAAATATTAATTACCAAAAACAATATATAATATTTTCACCGTTTTATTCAAAGTTTTTTCTATCTGAATGATAATCTTTAAAATAAATATATATGCACAAGTATACGTTTCTTTTTTCTTACTTATTGTTAATTTGTTTTCTAACGCATCCCTGTGTTTTACAGTAGGCGTTTTGAATTCTTTTTTCAAACAGAACGAGATAATGTTTAAAACTTTTAAATATTGATACTTATACACTTCTCTCATTATAATATTAATTCAAGAAAAATACACTATAATTTAAATAAGTAATGAATTTTTAATAAAAGCTTAAAGATTATAAAGTATTTTTTTCCAAATGTCGTAAACTCGCGTATTGATGTCGTTTATGCCCCGGAATCAGACTAAAACGAACGAAAAGCTAAATTTAATAAAAAGACATTTGATTAAAAAAACCAAAAGTGATCAGAAGAAATTTAGCGTCTAACGACGAAACACCATTAAATAGAATTAAATCCTACACGTTGTTTGTTAATTGAAAAAAATATTGATTACTTTTTCGTTAGTTTTCACTTGAATATTTTTGCGCAATTATTTTATAATAAACTTCACTTAGCCAAGGTTGAAATAGAAAAAAGTGTATATGCTCGTTCTTTTTATTTTCGGTTAACCTTTCATTAATAATGGCGGTAAAATATTTAATCAAACAAATCAACAATTTTGTATTGATATTATAAAGAATAAATCTTTTGCTTCAAAAAAAACTTATTATATGACACATAAGAATTATGTATCAATATTTGAATAGTATACAATGACAATCTCTAAAGGCATCCACGATTATAGCTCGCAAATAAATATTATTTGATCGAGCTTGAGTACTTATGTAGAATACAAAGTACTCGCAGATAATATCTAGACGTATATATTTGTAGCGTGAAAATAACGTTACCGTATTATTACGGTAACGTTATTGTCACGCCACACTTAGGTAATACAAAATCAAAAACATCAGCATGCTTTCGTAAAATGAGAAATGTAAACATAATTGAAGATAACCTTTTATTATTAAAAAAACTAGGTTCTGTATGGTAACTGTATACAGGAAAAAATGTTGTAAAAATGAGCAAATTCAAAGAAAACGTACAAAAAACACGATATTTTATTGTCAAAATATATGTAAATAAAAAGCAAGTATAAGAGGACATTAAAAAATTATAAAACACGTACAGAGTTCATTAAGTCGAATGATGCTTTCTATATATACGAAAGTGTTCTATGTTTTAATGCGACGAGATAAAAAAAATAGTCAAAAAAAAAGAACAACTCTATTGAAAAACATCTTATTTCTGAAAAACACAAGAGTTACGAATGATATAAAAATAACACTGCGAGAACTCTTGTTTGAAAAGTGTTATTCGAACAAAGAGAACACATTTGATTAAGAGCTGTTCGAAAAGCTAATTATTTGTAACATTACAATGTACCAATTTGTCAATGCTTATTTTGAAAAAAAAGCAAAACTCTTTTCATTCTCTCAGAAGACCACATATATCACACGCTATTCTAAACACACGGAAACAATTGAACGTTAAGCGCAAAGCTTTTTTATATTAAACTTAATGAAACAAGCGATGTTCAAAGTCGATCAAAACTAAGTCTTTTTGGTGTACGATAGCACAGAATATAAGAAAATTCTCAAAATCAATTGAGACCCTATATCTTCCAGCAAATAATTAACAAAATATAAAAGCTAAACTGATCGATGTCTTGATAAATGTGTGTTTTTGATATATTCAAGTTTATTTTAGATTGCTGATTTAGAATAAAGCTTCCTATGCAAAGCGAGTAAAAAAATATTAAAAGAGAGTCTTTCTATATTAGAGAATATTATTTCGCCTAACATGGTTTTTAGGTAGTATAAAAAGTGCTTCACAAGAAATAAGAAAATTGACTCATTTTTGAAAAGAAATTTATTAAAAAAAAACAACACTAACCAGATATTATTCGAGGCTGTTACGAAACCATCACCCCTTGCGTTTCTGATAATTCTTATAGAATAATTTGATTCAAATTTGTGTAGCGTGTTGTAGAAAAAATTGATCTTGTAAAACGCTGTGTTAGAAGATGTATTAAGATATTAAGGTGTAAATGTTTTTGTAGACTTTATTGTTTAAAAAGCTTCCCGTTATATTTTGTGTTAAGTTGTGTTAAACAAATATTCATTTTCTAAACTTAAAATTACTTAACATAAATTTTTACGAATCTGCTGTAATAGTTTCTAATAAACTGTTTTTAATATGTTTTTTTGTAATAAAATCAACATGTCACAATACTTACGAAATTGGCCTGATAACTTGTGTTAAACTTTTTCAATTAATTTTTAATTCTTTGTATTAAAAACAGCTTATCACAGATTTTTACGACACATACTCAATAAACACGAAATTATACTTTTAAACAAACAAGTTTATGGTAAAAAACGTTTCGTTTTATTAATTAAAGTTTTGTAAAAAAGATTGTTTAGTTTTTTAAAATGTGAATTTTTTTTTAATTTAATTTAATTTTTTTGTTTTGTTTGTTTGTAATCTCTCCCATTGAGCAATAGTTTAATTTAAGGGTTTATTTACCGCATATAAACCGAGACTTTTTTACAAGAAGAAATGTTTTTTTTCTAATTTTTGTGGTATTATAGTAGATGCTAAAACTATAATCTTAGTCGCATGTTAAGAGCTAAAAACCGAAGTTATTATTGTGAAGATTTTTTTAAAATCACAAATGAGAAGAAAAATTTTTTTTAATTTTTTTTATTAAAAGGGTTTTATATATTCTTGTTTCTTTTCAGTTATGTACTCTTCGTTGAATATTAAAGCATATCAGTTGTTCAAAAAGTTTTTTAAAAAGTTTCTTTGTGATAATTACATTCGAGAACATGAGACACTTTTTTAAACTTTGGGTTAAATTCTCGTACTAAAAACAACGTGTATTCTATATTCAAGTCTGAAATGTGGAATCTTGCATTATAGTTCTGTCGTAAACTTTTGACATATTCAAAAAAGTGTCACCTTTACTTGTCGTATTTGAAACAAATACGCGAATTTGTTTCAGGTGGAGTTTATATGAACGATCTCTTGTACAACACAAGCGATTAACGAACTGTCACTTTATATTTACGATATTGTACTGATAAACGATATTATATAGTATATACACACAGTTTCTATTTTTAGAGCTCAAGAATTCTTTTTTACGCGACTTTAAAACTTATTAAAACGTTCGTTTTTTTATTGTTTTTGTATATTATATAGAGTCTGTGTATAATTCTGTCATTCATTTTTTGAGTAGTATAATATTCTTGTACTTCAGTAAATTTAAATTCACTATCATTATTCTAATGAAAGATTTTCTATGTTCTCTTCCTGTGATGCAGATTATGAGGGTTTTCAAAAACTCTACTGCAGACTTTCTTACAGAAGGGTCTCCTCAATAAAATTTAGAAAAATAGACTAATATCGTAAAAGCATACTTGATCTCCATTATTCAGATCCATATATTTTGATAAACTTATTGTTCAACAATAAACGTCCACGTATGTAATTTAGAACTGTAGGATCTAGAGACAATGTTAGTGCGGCACGATATTCTTTTTACACGATATACAAGAATCGTCTTAAGCGAATACATGTTTTATGCTTATGCTGACGTGTTTTTTATAAATTTCTTTTCGACAAAATGTGCCTTTTCGGCCCCGTATAGATGATAATCATCACAAATATTTTCTTTTAAGTTCTGTTTAAAATTACATATGTAAATATATTTCTTGTCGTTAATGATAAAGAATAAAATATTGTACTCATATGAAAACATTTTATATTTTCTTTTAAAACAAAACCTTTCTTTAGCACTAACCTCACTGGTGTAACATTTGAGAGTAGAAAAACAATCAATTCGAGGCCAACCTTTTCTGTATCTATTTTTGGAAATGTAGACACGCATCTAATATTATATTTTTAAATACAACTTTTTTAATGATACAATTAAATAAAAACAAGACATAAAAAAATAAAAAATCTCACATCACAAAGCTTGTCTTCTTTTTATACAACACACGAAAAGTTATATTACTCAAGTCTGTTTGCGATAAAGTTGCACAATAAAATGGTGTTTTTTACTGTCTTTATTTAAATCATATTGCATTGAAATCAGCGACATGTTAATTTTAATACAAAAGAAAAAACATTTATTTAAAATACTTTATTACAAATTCTTACGTCAAATTCGCATGAGTTTAGGTTAAATCATTTTAAATGAAAAATACAAACTATATTTAAAAAAAGATTATCACAAATTTTTACGCGAGGGTACTAAAATAATAAAGACTAAAAAATATATGCCCACTATAATAGTTTAACACAATTATTATGATTCAAATTTAAACGCTACAGTAGATATGTTTATTTTTGTATTGAGTAAAATCAAAAAATATTTATACTTTTACATTTTTTATAAACAGCTTTGTCCAATGGAATTCAAGAGCCGTAGTTCAATATAGATTTATATTAACCGCAATACTTCAAATAGAATCAGAAGAATTGTTCGTGAAACAACAAATATCAGTTTATAACTATGATAAAGAAATAATACAAGAGTATGGTCGTTTTCATCACAAAATTAATAAAATCAAATTTAAAAACATCGATATCAAAATTTTACTAGTATGTAGCAACTGCAACCGTTTTATAAATGTCATTTGTATCGCTAACGACTATGTTAGTTTAAAAAAGATTCAGCCATATAAATTTATATTATCTGAAAGAGGCAAGATTTAAATGTCGATAGCTTATCAAAACATATCTTTTTTTATACTTTAATAAATAATATGATTTAAAGAATTTTTTGTTTAATCACAATATTTTTTTTATCATATATACTCAAGAATTCTATATAATCTCAACCATGTTTCTGTCATAATTTACGACAGTTTTGAGAAAAATTATCGTAAAAAAATTAGACTCAACTAATTATAATATAATAAAAGCCGAATTAATTAAAACTAAGTAATGAAAGTGTATATGTAGGTTTTTTTTATTTGAAACATTGTTATCTTTTGTGTAAATAAAGTTTTCGCTGATTTTTTCGTTTAATATAGATTCAAAATTAAACCAGCATTTTTAAAAGCTCTTCTGATGTTGTGTAAAATTCGCTTTTATAAACTTTTTGAGGACAAAAAACAATAGAAAATTTGATAGGTTTTTTTATTAAATAGCTAATATTTACTTTTATCGTTTATTAAATGAAAATTGAACATTTATACAGATTCTTTCAGTATAATCTAATGTAGAAGTGGGCAAACCACGGTCCTTTATCTTTTTTTATGCGGCCCGCTTATAAAATAGTTTTTTGGTTCGACTTTGTTTTTAAATAAACTATAATAGCGAAATTTTATTTTTTTATTCGTAAAAAACATGGCATTTTTCTTATAACTAAAAATTCAATATTTATTAACTTTATTGTTCCCTTGTCTGTCTTAATAACGATAATCGACTGTTTATCGAGTGTGAACACAAATAGCTATTATTCTTAGACTCTGTTTAATCAAATCACCCTTCCTTAATTAAATAAGATGATTAAAATTAAAAGTTAGTAATAATCAAACCGAAACAGTTCAAAAACCAATTTAAAATAAAAGCTTTTCTACCATTCCGACTTCGTGGCTTGGGAAGAATTGTTTTTTATGTTGGTCGCCAGACTACAAAATATCATATAATCGAAAATTTGATAAAAACAGGTACGTTCTAGTTTTATATATTAATATATGTAAAAATGGTCAGTAAATAGTAAACTATCACACATAGAAGTAAACTAATATAAATGCTGTAAAAAACTGCATATATAAAACAATCGGTATAAATGAACGAGAACGGAGAAGAAAGGGAAGAAGTTATATTTATATACTTGGGACTCTAAAATAAAGCAATAATAAGATTTTTTTATTTCTGTACATATAAACTATTTAAAAAATTTTAGATCGTTTAAGATCTTTTTAGGTGCTTCTCGGGAATATTTTTAATTATGATCATATGCTTATATTTATGTTTGTGCATATTTTACTTATGAGAAAAAATTGCAGTATAATATTTTCAATAAAAAATATACATTTTTAGTCAAATAACATATCAACAAATATCGAGAGATTATTGTTCAAAAGTACAAAATGTGGTCAAAAAGAAAATTAATTTAATGATAATCTCGAATTTTAAATGAAAAAATCTTTAGCAACCAGCCTACTCCCCCCTCTTAAACCAAAAAAAAGTTTTTGAAGAAAAACTAAAAAATATTGAACTTACAAAAAAAAGATATAAACATTTTATAGTTTATTTTCGTTAAAAGAAAAAACACCGGAATTGATAAAAACAATTTTTTTATTGTTTTGATTACTTCTATTCAACCGCTTTTTTTCGGTTTCTGTTGGTCAAGATCAGGAATACCAAAGGTTTTTCTATTTTAACTTCAGATTAACACCCAGATGTCTCTATTTTTGTCAAACATAAACATTTCTGTATGATAATGTATACTTATCGTATATGCCATTTTTAATCGTAATGTATATTATTGATAATATCAGCTATTTTTGATTAACAATCATTAAATTGCTTATTGTGTTTTTTTAATTAGCAAAAGTCGATATTTGGTTATTTTGCTGTTTGATTAATAATGTATATTTCTAATTAATAGTGTATACAGACATTTATTACCTCTCAAGCTTATGTTTATGTATTTATATCTTTACTTAAGAATACTTTTAATTGTATCTATGAAGACTTTATTTATATTTGTAAATATGTTTTAATGAAACTTTATATCTTTTACTTTTTGACACTAATCATTAAAAATCGAGAAAAATAATAACAAAAAGACACCAGGGTGCCAACAGAAAAAAAATTGAGTTCGAATGTCGTGTCTTTAAAGAAGAATAGACTAATTTGTACTGGTTTATAAATGTTAAATATAAAAGTGTGTGTTTATTGTGCCACGAGACTGTGAGTGTTTTTAAAGAATATAATTTAAAAAGACATCATTTAAACAAGCATTTAAATTTTGGAAACAATTTTATCAAAGATGAAAAGACCGGGAAGATTCAACAGCTAGTTAGTAAATTCAAAAAGAAGCAGCTTTTTTTTCTTAGACGTTTTGCATTACAAGATGCTCCGAGCGAAGTTAGTTTAGTGTTGTCTCATATGATTGCGAAACTAAAAAAGCCTTTTTCTGACGGCGAGTTCATCAAAGATTGTTTATCACACGCAGCTGACATTATATGTTCAAAGCAAAAACAAAAATTTGAAAGTATATCATTATCAAGAAAAACAGTTGTTAAGGGCATAAACCAGTTATGTGATAATATAATGGATCAACTTCGCGATGTTAGTAAAGTGTTTGTGTGGTATTCTCTTACACTAGATGAGAGTACCATATGCAGGACATAGCCCAATTGTTAATGTTTATACGTGGAATAAAAGACATCTTTGAAATAACAGAAGAATTACTTGGCGCTGAGTCGCTAAAGGATACAACCACTGGTCGATATTTATTCACTGCCGTCGAAAACTGTGTAGAAAAATCTGAGTTGCAGTGGAAGAATATGTATAGTGTGACAACAGATGGGGCAGCTGCTTTGGTTGAAAAAATAAATTTGAGACAATTGGTGGGAAATAAAATTAAAATAGAACATCTCGAAAACACACTTCTGTCACTTCACTGTATAATTCATCAGAAAAATTTGTGTAAAGCTGCCTTAAATATTAAACATGCTATAGAACCGGTTGTTGGGATTATAAACATTATCAGAGCCAGAGAACTTAATCACAGGCAATTCAAAACTCTACTTGAAGATTTAGAAAATAAACATTATGATGTCCTCTATCATAACAATGTCCGATGGTTGAGTTTAAGTCAAATATTGAGACTAGTGTGAGATCTAAGAGATGAAATTATAGTGTTTCTTGAGTTTAAGCATATTGTTTGTGATTTTTTGGCAATATATTTAATGAAGAGGAGATGTCGGATTTTAGTTTTTCAATAGACAATTTAGAAATGTTGAGTGAACTAAATAAAAATCTTCGGAGGAATGGCTTATTTGCACATGAAATGTATGTATTCGTAAAATCGTTTAAAGAAAAGCTATCTTTATTTTCTAAACAAGCAAGTGATAACACGTTTTATTATTTTCCTATGCTAAAGCAGTCAAATATTTTCTGCGGCCTTGCAGAAAAGTACAAATTACAGACAGATAACTTGGCGATTGAGTTTGAAAAAAGATTTAAATGTTTTAGTAGCTTGGAGATTTACTTCAATATTCTCAGTTCGTCTTTTAGTGTGCATCCATTTTCATCTCAGAAAAATCTACAACTTGAGCTGATTGATCTGCAAGTAGACAATGTTATAAAGGAAAATTTTAAGACACTTAATCTGCTTGAGTTTTATGGTTCTTTACCAAAATCTGCTTTTCCAAACTTAAAAGATTTGACTTCAAAATTGTTGACACCATTTGGACCAACGTATATATGTGAGCAAGCTTTCTCAATTTTTAAAATAAACAAGTCTAAACGGAACATTGTTAACTGATCGTAACCTGAAAGCTATTATGCGAATAACAACTAGTAAAATGACTTCCCAATAAAAAAGAATTGTCAAAAACTCAAAACAGTTACATACATCTCATTGAGTGAAAACTGATAAAAGATGTACAAAATCTATGAATTTCCTACATCAAGTACGATTATAATAGAATTAAACTTGGGTTAGTTTTGTCTTTAATAATAAAACTTTTTAGATTTTTTTTTTGATTTCGCATTATAAAAGAATAAAATTAAAGACATGAAATTATAGAATTCGAAAATTTAATTTGGTTAAATAAAGTGAGCATGCGGCCCGCCATAAAAAAAAGTTTTTCTGATGCACCTTGCACTAATAAAAAAGCTTGCCCTCCCCTGATCTAATAATAAAACACTATTTAAGTAAAAAACAAGCCATTATATACAAAAAATTTATTTAATTATTGTTAAGTAGTGTAATCTACCCCCCCGTATTGTTCTCATCGCGCATAAAATAAACAAAAAAAAAGACACAGACAAAAAAATCAATGAAAAAACGGCGACTTATAATATAAACAAAAGCATTTAGTAGAGGTTTTTAGTCTCAGGTCGGCACAGTGATTAATAACGAGTAGTTTTCATTGTTTTTTTTTTACTTAAATAAGTTCGTTCGCTTTATAAAAATATACTAAAAAAGAGAAGGCACACACGGAGTTCTCACATATAAAAACTATCTCTTATATATAAAAAATTGTCTTTCCATATAAAAAAAACAAACTTTATATATATATTTTTTTAACCAATTAGATCAAGTTTTCAGTTTATTTAAATATTTTTTCAATCAAATTAGACATTTTTAGTCAATACGAATACAGTTTATTTGTACTATCTTTATTTAAATAAATTTATGCAGTGTCAACGTTTTTTTTCCATCGTTTTTTATGCTTGCACATGTAATTGAAAACGATAATAGTAAAAATAGAAAACCGCTCTATCCACTTTAATCAAATATAAAAAACATAGTAGTCAATAAAAATCGAATATCGCAAGGATGATGTGCAAATGAAATATTAAGTGTTAACAGTGGAAAAAAAGCTAGATATAAATTACAGTGTTGTTAAAAGCAAACTATCTGTTTTTAAAAAAAATAAAATTGTGAAAAATGCCAAGAGGCGAGCCCGTGAAGTATTTGATAACCGAATATTTATCTCAAGAAGTAAACAATATAATATCAGAAGCCTAGCTAGACTTTGATGCAAATAAGAAAAAACAAATTCACTTTGGGAAACAGTTTTAATATTTCTATTTTTCAATATATCGCATGTTTAATAAGTTAAGGTTTGTGATGAAAAAACTCAATATGCATTCAACCGAGTAAACCGCCCAGTTAAAGTTCAGACTTCAAAAGAGTATTCATTCTGATATAACGAAACGTGTGTTAGTGTTTTTCAACATATAACTTTCATATATGTGCTGTCTTTTCGTTAAAAAATAAACCGATCTTAAACCAGTCTCGAGTTGAACAATAACCGAATCTTGTTTCGCCTACCATATAAGATAAATTCGTAAGTTTAATAACTTCTGTGTTTGAATCATTTATGCTATTCACCAAAATAGTTAATAGAAAAGAGAATAGCATATTTCCTTTTTCGCATTATTTTATTTATAAACGAGATTAATAAGAGAAAAACACTGCAGAGACAAAACTTAACAATTAAACTAAAATTTCGAGCCTGGAAAACTGAAAATTACATCTGAGTATTAAAAAACGAGCTTGAGAAAACTGAATCTGGAAATCGAGTCTAAAAAACTAATCTTAAAAACTGTTTCTGTTAAACGTTTTTTAAAAAAACGAACTTAAAAACCTAAAGCTTAAAAAACCAAAGTTTAAAAATCGAACTTGAAAATACGAGCGTCAAAAATCTTAAGCTCAAGAAATCGAATCTAAAAACTGGTTCGAAAATCTTAAGCAAAAAAACTAAATCTGAAAAACCGAACTGTAAGGCTGAAAATTAAAATCTTAGGTTTTATAATACGAACCGAAGAACCGAGCCTAAAAAATCACACCTGAGTCCCACATCTTTTATGTACAAGATAGCTTTGTTATTTAGTAATCTCGTTTTCATTTTATTTCGTAAAAAACGTTTTTTCAGTTTGCCTTTTTTAGCTTTATATTTCAAGTTAGTTTTTTTAAGCTTCGAAATTTTAGGATTTGTTATTTATTTTGAATCTTTCAAGTTCGGTTTTTTAGTTTCGGTTGCCAGATTCAATTTTTCAAGTTCGGCTTTAAAAGTTTAGTTTCACGTACAGTATTTCAATTAGATTTTCGAAAGTTTATTTTTTAAAATTCAGATTTTTAGGTTTAAGTTTTTGAGTTAAGATTTTCAGGTCGTGTATCCGGGCTCAGTTTTTCAAGTTTGTTTCTCAGGTGCGATTTTTCAGATTCAGTTTTTTAGATTCGATTTAGATCTGATTACAGGAATGTTTTTTTCTTTACCCTGTGTTTTTTTTGTCTAACAAATTGCTTTGTTAAAAGAAAATAGCGTTTTAAAATTTTTTTGTTTACAAGAAAAAAGTTTTTACAAAAAAGAAATTACTAAACAAAAAAAAATTTACTCACGAAAAAAACACAAAGTTGCTTAAGAACTAAGAACCGCACTCATAGCAGATTTATAAACATTTTTTCTTGATGTTGTCGTAAAGCTTCTACAACTAAATAAAACTTTTTCTATGTAAGTAAAACCCCTTTGGTAACATTATATTTTACTAAAAAACAATTACATAGAAAATTTAATTAACCGCGCTGCATAAAGACAGAAGTTATCTTGTAAAACAGATGTTGTTGCTGCACTTTTTCATATCGGTTTATATTTTTTAATTTATAAAACATCAATTATGTTTTATCTAACACAAAGTATAAACTTTGCTGTTTTGCGATAGCTTCAATAGAAACAACTAGATTAAATGTGGATCACTGCTTTATGTCATGATTCAATTTTGATAATAAACCAGAATCACTTTTTATGAGATAAAGAAGAAAGGTGAATAGATATACAATAACTACGAGAAGTTCATAGAATAAACATAATATGGCATAAAGATAAATGAAATTGAAAAATATAATAAAAATAATAAAAAAACATCAATCGCTTTTGAGCCACTGTTCGTAAGCTATTCAGTAAAAGACAGAAACGCGAACTATAGCAGCTTTGGTAGAAATTTGTTTTAAAAATACACAGACAATATATATAACGCACCAAAACATAACATCGGTATCAGAATAGCAACAGAAAATAAACATAAAGAAAAACAATGTTTATTAAAAAAAATACCCAGATAGTTTTTTATTAGGTTTCGAAAACCACAGTTATTTTTGTTTTAACTATCACACAAAAACGTGATTAAAAAATACCCAACTTCTGCTGTAGTTCAAGTATTAAAGCCCAATCGTCTTCAGACATATCATCGTTAAATGTAGTTTTTAACAACAGAATGTTACTTTTATCTATAAAAGATTCAAGTAAATCTGTTTCTTTAAAATGTCTGCCGATTATTTTTGGGGACTCGGCATTCTCTATTTTAATGGCGACTTTATCTCCTTTATTAGCCAAAATAACTGGTTGTTTGTCTTTTTCAATACTCGTCACTGTACCCAATTTTATAATTTCCGAAGTTTTAACAAAAACTCTCGAGTTTATCGCGAGTTTCCCGCGTTTTATTTCAACCCCAAATATTAAAGGGCTCCTCTTTGTGAATATAAAAGCAGGAATTATCATAAGCTGAAAGGGATATACAACTTTATGTATTTTTTTGTTGCGTGCTTTAATCAAAACCACGTGTTCTTTATATTCATCGATTAGATTATAAATAATTTCCGACTTAAAAATTTTAAGATTCTTCTGTTTGGCTAGCTCTTCAAGGTCTTTATCCACTTTTATATTAAAACAAAGAATACCGCCAAAAACATAACCTTTTTCCTTTATTAGAGCCGATTTTAGAATAGATGTTTTTGTTAAGTTTCCAACCCCAACGCTTGCAATTGGTATGTTTTTTGATTCAACAAAAACAATTAAGGCTTCTAGCGATCCTAGTGTTGATGACTGAATATGAACACCCGTTTCTGATGTTTTTGATAATAATAACTTATAGTCCGCCATTACTTCTTTCTTAATCTTTTCAATTTCGAGGCCTTCCTTCTCGTTCTGAAGCATTTTAAGAATCTTAGTACCTGCAACAACATTTTCAAGATCGTTGGCAACAATTTTCAATCCCGCAGCCGCTTTTATACTTTTTTTCTTTTTGAGTGGAATCTTTGAACATATTTTCTTTTCAATTATACGCGGTTCGGGAACCAAAATATGTTTAACTGTAGTTATTATTGGCCCATTTAATGAACATAGAACAATTTTGTCTCCTATTTTCAATTCACCATTTGATAAAATGACATCTACTGTGTTACCATATCCTTCCAAAGAAACGCATTCTAATAATGTGCATTCAAAGTCGTCTTTATACATTAACTTCTTTTTAAAAAACTTCTCACTAGAATAAACAATATTATCTATTAGATCAGCTAATCCCTCTCCAGTTATTGCCGAAGTCGGGACCAAATTAAGAAACTGCTTTTCATTAGGATTTTGATAAAAAAGTGACACATTTAATCCGATCTCACTGAACCGTAAAACAGCATTCTTTGCTAAGTTTTGAAATTCTCTTTGAGTTGAAATCGTTTGCTTACCAAGTGTTGAACGAAAGTCTTCGTCGTTATGTGGCACCCAACCAAGTATCCTATCAATCTTATTAAGAGCGATTATGAAATAAGTTTTTCCTTTTTTTAACAATTCGATTGATTCTAACGTCTGTGGTTCCAAACCATGTAAAATGTCAACGACTAGAATCGCTATATTACAGAGCGAAGAACCACGCGAACGTAAGTTAGAGAATGTTTCATGCCCCGGCGTATCAATTATTAATATCCCAGGTAATTTTGTTTTAAGATTTGGTGATTTTCGTTTTAAAAGTGACCGAGGGAAAAAGGTGGCGCCAATTTGTTGTGTAATGCCACCGGCTTCATTTCCTTGAATATCTGTTTGTCTTAATTTATCTAGAATTTTAGTTTTACCTGTGTCAACATGCCCTAGGATACAACAAATAATTGACTTGGTCAAACCATCACCTTCCTCCTCCACTATATTTTTTAAAATATTCTTTTGAATTGGTTTTTTGGCCAAAGGTTTTTTTGGAAACATTCGTAAACTGTTTATTAGTTTCGATTTTTCGAATTCTTTTTTGTCCTCTCCTTTTTTTTGAATATCTGTGATGCTAAAGTTTTGCAGTTTATCTTGTAGTTCATTGGTTTCTTTATCGTTCTTTAAGTTTCCTGTTATATTCGATTGTAATAAATCTTGAGACATTAATTCAGTAATTTGTTCATTTGTGGAGATCTGATTCCCTGCCCTCGTTGTAATATCAGATGAATCTGGCAATTGAAAAGAGGTTTCTTCCATATTATTATCAAACTCTTTTACCATATCTTCATTGATTTTGTCTTTGGTTTTAGATATGTTTTTCTTCTTTTTGTTTGACTTTTGTCTTTCGATATCATCGACTGTCCTTGTGGTATCAAAGCAATCAAAAAAATCATCGTTTTTATTCTTCTTTTTCATTGACATGATTACTTTTAATTTTTGTTAAAAAAACTGTTTATAATTCCTTCGCTTTTTTTTTGTCAAGATTATATTTAATTTTTATCAATAAAAAACAAATATAAAACTTCCCTTTCTTTAACATGAATATCGAATTCTTCTTAATAAAAATTATATATAAGAGTGCTGCTTTTTATAGAACCATATTGACCCTCAATGTTTAATCCATGAGCAAAAATATAGAAAACGACACATATGCGTGTGGTATCAAAAAGCTATCAACTCAAGATAAATATTATATTGATTTATTAAGAAAAATAAGAAACTCTGTTTTACCAGAACCGAATGCCATAATAAAATTAATAAACCACAGCAAAAAACTGTTTCTGAAGGAAGACAATATCGTGTATTTGCATTATAGAGATACGAGCTCTCCAGTTAAAATTTATGGTGATGTTCATGGTCAATATTATGATTTATTGAGTACATTCGCAGAATCTAAAATTAATTCGTATAATATTTTCTTGGGGGATTATGTTGATAGAGGGTTAAACAGCATAGAGACAATGGTTTTCATTCTTTTATTGAAAGCACTTTGTCCGCGAAAAACATTTATTTTAAGAGGTAATCATGAATTTGAGGATATTACTTACTTCTATGGTTTTCAGACTGAATGCCTAGAGAAATATGATACATATATTTATGAAAAGTTTATTGATCTTTTTAGATATATGCCCGTGTGTTGTATAATTGAGTCAAAAAAGCATCTAGGAATTGGGACACCAAATTATAGAGTGGTAACAAAAAGATTCTTCTGTGTCCACGGTGGCATAACAAACAAAGAAAATCTTATTAAGGAAATAACAAAAGTTGACAGAACTAGACCCAGTAAGTTTGTTATGGATTTGTTTTGGTCAGATCCAACTGAGATAGACAACGGTTTCATTAATAATCCAAGGGGAGCAGGAGTAATGTATGGCGAAGAATCTCTATTAAACTTTCTCAAACAAAATGGTTTCGATTATATTATCAGGTCACATCAGTTAGTAATGGATGGGTTTAAAAAGTATTTTCAGGATAAACTTCTACTAGTCTGGAGTGCACCCAATTACTGTTATAGACAAGGAAACGCTGCTTGTTATATTAAAATTGATACTAATTCAAGTCATGATTATGAAGTTGTTTTCTTCGATAAGGTTGAGGTTCAATATCGGAAGAATCTACCACTGAATCATACAACAGTGGATTATTATACTTTGAAGGAGTAAAGAGAATTTGTTAATTGTTTTGTATTTTTCTAGGGTTGAATCACTTTCACTTTTCAATATTTCGGACATGAATATTAAATATTCTCTTAAAAATACAGTACCTTTAGAATATGATAAACATCGCAAACTGCTTAAGAGGAGATATTTTCTTCAAGAATCTAAACGTGTTTTCTGAGAAGTATTGTGTGAGAAGGGGGAACCGATGATCAACAGAGAAGGTTTCAGATAATCAGCTATCATATTGTTTCGTTCAAAGGACTTTTAGTGAATCTCGAAAAATTGGGGTTTTGCCTGGTATTTTGCTGGCTATATGATTAATTAAGAAAATTATACTATAATCTTAGTTAAAAAAATGTATTTGATTAAAGCTAAAACATTCTATAGTTAATTTTATTTTTTATTGTTAAGCAGAGTAAACATACAAAACAGCTTCGTTTATACAGAAAAATTAAATAAAAAACTACAAATAACGAATTCAATAAAAAAAATGAGCAGTTGAAAAAAACTAAAGAGAAATAAAGCCGATCTTTTCGTCTTCCGGGAATACTTATTTAAAACATATAGTATATTATGTTTGTCTTAGAGGCGGAATAATGTTTTTTAGTTGGTTTTCACTGAATATTTTTTTCTTTCACTATGTTTTTTGTAATTTAGCATATTTTGATTTTATTTTGCTTTATAGCGAGAAATAAGCGATTGTATGATATTTAGTCTCTCGTCGCGACAACTTTTTTACTTTAATTAAAAACTTAGATATCTGATTAGAAAAACCAATATATTAAAGCAAGCAAAAAATTTATTTTTTCATTAGACTTTCAAAAAAAGCTTCATAATCATCACCATACTTGTCTACCCCCAACACATCATTTTTATTCGAGTTTGTCTGATTTTTATCAATTACTCCTTGATCCATCGCCTTTCTCAAGAATTTCCAAAGTTTTCTGGTCTCTGGATCCTTAGGAATATTTACTTTTATTTTTCCGTCAACATATTCTAAGATTGTATCGTTATCACATTCAGTGCCAGCCTCCTGTTTATCTGTTATAGAGGATTTTACTGCTGTTTCGGTTTCAAAAGGGTTTTTTATCACATTTTTTTCTTCATCTTCTACATTTCTTAAAGTACAATCGAGCAGCATTTTGTCAAAATCAGATTCAGAAAACTCCTTTGAGTCTAGAGAGTCAACGGCCTCTATAAAAGCGTGTTTTATTCGTTGAATAAAATTTTTTAGCTCCTCCTGTGAGATTGGTTCTGTGTCTTTGTCCGGTTGTTTGCTGTTAAATAAACAACTTTCAGTTAAAATGTTTTGTTTAACGTCTTCTGTAGGCTGTTCTTTCATTGGTGTTTTTACTCCCTTTTATTTTATTCTTTTAATCGCCTTATCATATGATCGATAGAAATAATTACATCTTTAATCAGATCTATATAATCACTTCTCTAATATATCATTATTATATATACAGTAATTAAAGTTTTTTTGAAGAAAACATGATATACTTATATATCTAATATATATTATAAACCGTGGGCACAGAAGACTCGTAAATTGGTTTACTTTTAAATAGTCAAATTTTTTTGTTAACACAATAAATATTAAATCTTGTTTTATATTATAAAACAAAAACATAGCTTAAATTTGATTCTAATTAACTGAAAGATAACACACCAAGACTGTAAAAGATTGATTATAAATAACATAGTTTTAAATAATTCTGAGTTAATATATTTTAAATTTTTTTATTAAAAAAAACCGATGTTTTCAAAACAATGTAGAGCTGTTTACCTATATCTTGAAAAGAGAATTGCCTGTATATGTATTTTGTTTTCCGCGGCTTTTTTTAATAAAAAAACATCTGTTTATATTTTTCAGTATTTCTTCACTATAGATTTAATGGCGAGTAATTTCGAAAACTATTCTTGCAACGACAACTGCAACCATTTTTTCGATTTAAATGTTACAATAACACCCGGTGTTTTAATATTTATTTGTGTATCATTTTGCTTTGCTAGTTGCAATAAAAAGCGAAAATTTTAAACATGATAAATCGAACGCGGATATGTAATTTAAGTAAAAAAAATTTTTTTTGTGGGTGGAATGAAGAAAAAAAAAATGGAAAAAACATTTAGTCAAAGTTTAAAATCTTTTTCGTAAAAGACAGTTTATAATTCAATGAATTCGAATAAATTAATAAAATTTTCTTTCGTTATTTTTTACAGAAGAGATATAACTTGTTCTTCTTCATTTTTTTTCAAACAACAGATTGGTTTGCACCGATTATATATACAAAAAGATTTTTATTATTACCTTGATGTTATTTGTTCTCTATATTTTAATTTTACTAACGTTTAAAAAATAAAAAATTTAAAAATATTGAATTATTAAAATTGACAACGTTTCTGCATTTTTTACTGGTATAATCGTTTTTTTTACATGTGTTGGTTTATATCATTTATTTTTACTATGTTTTATGTTATATTTTTTAATTTATAAGAACAGACTCAGGGAAGATTTTATGTTTTTTTGTTATCGAGCCTGTTTTTTGTGGCTAATTAAATGTTTGTGTTGTGCGCTTAAACTAATCTATTTTGTTTATTTTTCATCTGTGGGTAAAAAAACATATCATTTAATCACATTTTTTTTTGTTTTGGCAAAAGAGCCAATAAATAGACCGAGTTGAGATCAATTACGGACATATGATGTTTGGAAAAAATTGTAGTAGTCTTATTTAACCACATAAAAAAGTTAGATAAATTACTCTTTAATTTCGAAAACAGAACTGTATAAAATAAAACAACCAGTTAAAGTATTAAATAATAGTTGCGTAAAACGAAAAAAACAAATAATAACAACAGTGTTACTCAACAAAGGCCTTTTTATAAAAAGTTTTTTTCATAAAAAAGTCAATCAAGAGCTGGATCTTTTGCTGAATCAATCTTGTTTTTATAAGCGGTTTTCATTTTATTTTTAAATCTCTGCTCAAGCTTCACGTCTCTATCGACTCTTAACAAGTCTACTTTTAGTTTTAAGTGTCAAAAACATATGATATTAAGCATTAAACAAAAACTAGATCAAGGAGAGCAAGTGCTAAAGTTGATT
This sequence comes from Cucumispora dikerogammari, assembly GCA_014805705.1. Classification (NCBI taxonomy): domain Eukaryota; kingdom Fungi; phylum Microsporidia; genus Cucumispora; species Cucumispora dikerogammari. The sequence goes on along the minus strand of SBJP01000037.1, from coordinate 17,098 downwards.
GAGAATGAAAGAATTTGCGCTGAGTTTTACACATAATGTATCTAAACACGAAATGTAAAGCGATAAATGTGTAATTGAAAAATTAATTTTTTGGTTTTGAAAGGTTTTATGACACAATGTGTTCGATGTTTATACTTTAATAGGCTTTGTGTCGTATTTTAGTCACCTTCTGTTGTTTTTAGTGTTCGTCTAAAGAGTCTTGTATGTTAGTTATTTATATATTATCACACAAAATTTCTCTGGACTGTTTTTGAAATAAAAAAAATTTGCGTCTCAGGTTCTTTAAAGACAAGCTTATGCGCTTATACTGAATTTTCGCACAAAAAACTCATTTTTAAGTTTTAAAGCAGAGTACTAAATTAGTAAAATTTTGATAAACTTTCGTAGCCCCTGTATAATACGTTAATTTTATCTAAGTTATTTATGACTCAAAGTTATATTTGCTGACGGTTTAAATCAAGAAAGTTTTGTAACACAGGCTTTCTGCTTTTTTTTTATATTGTTAAAGGCTATGTATTTTACATGAAACACACACTGAAAATAACAAAAACTTTCCTTCAAGCCTATTCTATCTTATCTTAGTATAAAACTCGGGTTCAAAATGTTTATTTTTTTAATTTAAAAAAAACTGAATTGTTTATAGTTTAAAACGAACATTTAAATTATAGGTTTAACCAAAGTTTTCGGCAAAAAAAAGTAAACTCAAATTCTTGACTTTTTTAATTTAAAAATATACATATGACTCCTTTCAATAAACCAACAAAAAATATTGTTAGAATAATAAACTTTACTTTAAGATGTTAGTTACATAAACTTCCTTTTTTTATTTTTGATCTAACTACCAGCCGCCTAAAACAGATTATGCTTCTTTTTATATTGGAATGTGAATTGATCTAATAACAACAATGTCAAGATTCAATATTTCTAATATAATCTAAAGGCCAAAACAAAGCAATCAATGTATAAAAAACGAAAATGTGACTTTTTTATTGCTTGGTTATAAACAGGGGAAATAATAGCACGCATATATGGCACGTAAAAATAGCATTATAATAAAAATATCATTCATAATAAAAAACAGTAAAAATAGCATATCAAACAAAAACAAGCAGATGATATGTTTATTTTATATAGCAGAAAAAAAACAACAAACAATAAAAACCATTTGTCTTATTAATAAGAGAATAAAAAAGCTTGTAGTAAAAAAAAACGTTTACTAATACGAACAGAATCGTCAATCTTTATTTTTAAAATTCAGAAAATTAAAGTAAAAAGAAAAGGTTTGAATATATTTTTTTTAAAAATTTTTATCTCTCATTAACAATTTACCTATATTAAAAACGACCTATCTATCGAAACAGGCGTTGTTGTGGCTGATGTTAGTAAAACAATCTTCGAAGAATGAGAATATTTTTTTGTTTTGATTTCAACCAATTTAGAACACCTAATAAAAAGTATTGACACTGTATATAAGTTATTATTCTCACGACTTCGAAAAAAAAACAAATACTCTATAGCTCCTGGCAGAATCGTGCATAGAAAAATCATCGCTTTCTAGTTTATCTAACAATGGCGTGATTTTTTCGTAAGTTTTTTTATTAAAAATATGACCGCGTATAAATGCTTGTTAAAAACGACAAACATTATTTTTTTTACTATTATATCTAGCTAGGTATGCTCAAAATAACTCTTTTGATTGGGACAAGATTATCTGCGTAAAACAATACCGCGTGGTTCAATTTAATAATATATCTATATAACACTCGGGATTGTTGATATTTAAGTGAATAACCTTTGATAAAACTTGTTTTTATAACTAAATTTTTGTCACGTGATATTCACAAATCTATATATTATAAGAGATTTTTTATATTCATAGAAGAATTGTGAATCAAGTGTGTTAAGCACATAATATGATTGACATTTCTATTGTATGGTTTTTATTTTACGTTCATATTTTATCATATAAGTTGACTGTCGGAAATGAGCATTGAGATTTTATCAAAAAAAATAACATATTCTTTGGTGTTTCAACAAACATCTATAATTATACAACAACTACAGAATGTGCATTACTTCCTAAGCATATAGAATAGATATAGTATACAGTACTGGCTTTATATACTCAATCACATAATATATTGTAGTGTTTTTAGTTGTATATTTCATGCTCATCAAATATTAGAAACCTTTTTTGAATTAACAAAAGCGTCACATATCTTTTTGAAAACATTTTATGTCTCAAAATATATATATGCCTTCTTGGCTGTTATTTCACTCGACAAGTTGAACCAGTGCATCTAAATAAATGAATTAGTTGATGTTTATTCAGGTTATATAAAGAAATGTCAAGATAAAAGCGCCGAAATAACTATATCGGAAAACATATTATTACTGTCTTTTAAAAATAAAATTTTGTTCGATTTCTTTATGTCAATTGACGCCATGTTGAGGTTGTGATTGTTTGTATACTAATATTTTAAAAAGTTATTATTTTTATGAAAATCGCGATTCCAACAACAAAGGTTACAATATAGTGTTTTGTTTAACTAAAAGATAAACTCGTTTTAATATTGAAAGATGAAATACTGAACCCGTAAAAATTTATATTTTGAATCTGAACACGGAATGTTGTTTTATATATATTTAAAAAAATTCTATCAACTATTAACATCGCGCATGTTTAATAAACGAAAAGTGTTTTTAAGTAAAATAAGATTCATTATTAGTCCTTTAATAACATATATTTTCATAAATAACATCAGTGTTTTCTTGTTGTCTTTTTTGTTTGTTAAAAAAAAAATTTTTTAAAAACAATGTCGTTTTGAAACATAAAAAATCCAACTATAAAAAATATTTTGCTCGAAAACAACAACTTTTATCAATAAAATGACAACACGTCGAATAATAAAAAAACGACAATTAAAAATACACTTTTGTCAATAAAATGTTTTTTTTTATAAAAAAGATATACACAGGTTTTTTATTGCCGTTTTGTTTTTCACTAAATTCTTATATTAGAAAAAAAAGTTTATTTTTTGATAAGACTATATCCAACAGCAAATTATATCTAGTTATATAATTCGTTCAAACATATGTGTCAGTAGAAAGCTAAACTCATCGTGTGAATGATATATTAAAAGTGTTTTTTTTACAAAAAGTGCTGTATCTGTACTGATTGTTTTTAATCGAAATTATTCTTTCGCAAATAAACATTTGAGACCCTGGAAATATATATTAAGTAGCCTTTCGTTAATAAAGTTCTGCTTATGCTTATGCTTATAATTAAAAATAAAAACAACTGCTATAAAAAAAATAAACACTCTTCTTTCACAATAAAACCCAGCCTCACGCTATTGTATATAAACACTAACAGGGTTTATAATAAAAATTATGAGTAGCAAATAATATTTTTAGTACTGTTTGTTTCTTGTATTTTTTTTCTGATGAAAAAGCATCATTAGTTCTGAAAAATTATCACTTTCTTATTTATGTTCGGTTGAGACTTTAAAAAGCTAAAATCTCTTGTAAAAGAATTTTGTTAAAAAATTAACATTAAATATCATTACCTTGCTCTAATTATTACCCAACTCAGGTTTTTATTTTGTTTAATAAATTGAAAAGTTGATATATAAAAAAAGACTTCATTTAATAAACTTTTTTTGTTTTGTAAGTTTGCCTAGAGGAGCTATCACAGAATCGGTGGTACATGTGTTAACTTTGATTTCACGAAAAGACAAATGCACAATGACATAAAAATAACATGAAAACTGACCAAAATTGTTTTTATTTAATATATGATTTTTACTAAGTTTTTTGATATATAACATATTTTTACGTCAGTATACCAATTAAAGTTTTAATGGAAAATGAAATTTAAATGAAAAGATGTTTATTAAATATAGGACTTGTTTTACACAGGAAACATATTTTCACGAGAGTTTTGTAAAAAAAAAGTTCTTAATTGATTTTTAAATAAGAAAACAATAATTATTGTCACACTACACCCCTACCTAATAGACACTCTTCTCTCTTTATAATTATATTAAGAAAACTTTATTTTAATATGTTGCGCCATTAAGCTCAAAAACAGATCGACCTCTACGGTATATTCATATATTTTTTTTTTATTAAAATCGCTCGTTCGTTTTCGTAAATTTTTTCTTTATTTATATGATATATAGTACAATTGTAGCTACGTAGCTTTGTTTGTAGACTTATACAGAGGTAACCTGTGGTGATACTACTCAATATTGAGAATAAAAATTTTTATATTTATTTAATATAAAAGAATGAACGTCTGTTGTATGTAACAGTTATTATATGAAAAAAAGAATGAGTTATTTTCAAGTTTTTTTTATTTTTGAAATAAAACTTACGTAATGTTTTATATTAATCGATTTTTTTTAATTATTATTAAATTTTTATATATATTTTGAAAGAAGACAAATATAATATAAAACAAGTTTATTTATAAGATTATTATAAAAAAAGAAATTGATAATGTTTTTTTTATTATTTGGATAATAGTTTTCAATTAAGCTCTTTTTAAAATATTGTTTGTATGTCGATTTATCAGAATTTTGTTTAGTTATAATTTATGAGCCGTAATAACTACATTAGCGTCGATGTTTTTATGTAGGCAAACGAATCTTGAGAATATTGATATAACAATAAAAGCTTCTTCTATGTAATAATATTTAATAGATCTACGAAGTCGCTTGAATGTAGCGTTAAAATAATTGGTTACAATCAAAAAGCCACTTAAAATAACGTCAGTTGCTGCGAATCTACTATTGTGTTCTCTTTGATATTTTTCAATGTATCGAATATAACTGCCCGAATTCTATTGGGTTTTAAAATGTCAGTCTAGATCTCTCCGGCTTTGTGATAAGAGTCGTATTCACGAAACGAAGCGAAACACTTTGGTTATTTTGTGGTTTATTCTATTATATTAAAGCGGGCTACCAGGTAGTTCATCAATATTTCTTTTGTTTTTTCACTCACAAACTTTTGATTCTTGATTTGCTCGTTTCATTGAATCTCTCGATATGTACTTGTGTCTAAGTCTATAACGAGTTTATTGTCCATTCACAGTTCTAAACCAAGTCAAAAATATTTTAATTTTGTTGGTGGCGAATGACCCTCATTGTCGTGTCGGTATGGAATATATTCATTGACCTTCGGATAAAATAGTCTTTTATAATTACTAGAACAGACTTGGAAAGCGTTTAGAAATTGTAAAAACAAACGTATTTTTTAAAAAAGCTTCCACAAATGTAGATATATATATATCTTATTTCTTCATTGATCTTCGCGTATTCAAACATATATACTGTTACAATCATTTTTCGTTCTAGCACATAACTAGATACAACTAGCGTCAAATGAACACTTAGGATTGAATCTGTTTCTCCTGACATTGTACACAATATTTAACAAAAAAACGCACAGTCGACATTTTAACGCCAGCGTATTCACGAAATATCTGCTCTCGTAAACCATTTATGTCAATATACTTTAGTAAATGCTGTTCAGTTATAAGCGTAAATTTTTTTTTCAGTTTCAAGCTCACATAACATTTGTTTAAACATCCCCTTCTAATACATATAAATCTTACATATTAATATAAACTTTTTCTTTATTGCTTAAAAAACAATGGGAAAAGGCCTTCACCCAATTACGACACTAAATTTTGTTTTTCTACCGGATTCGAGATATTTGTAATATTTGCCATTTTCGTTTAATTGTAACAAAGCTTTTTTTAAAAAAAACAAAAAAAGTTATTTTTTTTTAAATATTAGATAAAATAATATACAATAAACCAAACTTGCCTTTTAATATAAATTGTGAATACGTACTTCTTTTTCTCTATAATAGCTACTGTTTTTTTATTTAGAAAACAATTAAGAACACCTTTTTACAAAAGTAGCGTAAAAATATTTTTCGTATGAAAATATATCTATATTCAATAAACATTTTCTAATTCTAATTTTATTTTATATTAAATCTTTAATTAATAGACTGCCGTAAAAACAAGTTCTATAATAAAAATGCTATAAAGAGTCATATTTAAAAAAAATAATATAGAACAGTTTTCACAAAAATTTCGTGAAAATCTATCTTATAATTAAAAAATAAAATTTATATAAAAAGCAATTTTTTGAAACAGGACATATTTTCACACAAACGCTCGAAAAATTTTTAATTAAAAATGTTCAATTAATATAGAATAATTTTTTTCAGCTCATATTGCCCCACTATCACCCTGAACTCAAGTTAATTAACGTCAAAAAACTTTTTAGATATTAAACCCTTGTTGATGTGTTATATTTATCATAAAGAGTATGTATCATACAACTAATTTATATATTTCCCAAAAAAAATTAAATAAAAAAAAGGCTTTCCAGACACACGCGAATAAGACAATTGTTTAGACAAACAGTGTGAGGAGAGACAGAATTCATGTATTAATTTAGAAAAAGCGCTCATTGTATTTGGTTCTGATAACATGCCAAAAATTTTTAAAAAAAAGCATCTAGTTCGGCACATAAAACAAGACACTTGAGTTGTATAACACATGTATATCGGGTAAAGCAAAAAACTTTATTTTTTTAGACGCCTTTACCCAAATAATTGCTGCTTTTTATAGATTGTTTTTAAATCAGGCGATTGTTTGCTTGTAGGTCAAACACTTTATTTATAGCTTTAAAAGCGACATTTATGCTTTTGTTTTCAGTTTATTTATTTGATTATGACGAAGTATAATTATTACAGGCGAAGTAGCGTTAAGTTGTGCTTTTTTTATTATTTGTTTTTTTTTGTTTCTGTAATACAATTATGTTTTTAAAATTTTTGTTAATATTTATTGAAACAAGAGTGATCTGAGTATCTATATATTATACCCTACGAATTTAATTTAGATTGTTGATATAAACAAGAAATTTTAATAATCACGTTCAGCGCTGATTATAACAATAAGAAACGAAAACGTGTGTTTTTTAAAATAAGACATACCAAACCTTCAATTATGTCTGAAATTACGTTTTATGTTTCTAACTAACATATTAACTACCGTAACTCGTTAAATACTTTGTTAAAGTAGCATTCTTGTGTAGAAAAAAAGTTGTATATAACAGATAAGATTTAAAAAGTCACGTTTTTAACAATAGTTCCGATGTGTTTATATCAGTAAAAAAATATTGTACTGGTTCACTTGTCTCTTCCCTAATAAATTATTGTCCTCTCTTATCAATTATTGTTCTCCCTTATCAATTATTGTTCCCCCTAATCAATTATTGTTCCCCAACCAAAAAACTTTATTTGCCACTAAAAAAGAACGAAACGAAACGAACGAAACCCCTGTTTTTTTTTAGTGGCAAATAAAGTTTTTTTGATGGGGGCGATAATTGATTAGGGGGGAACAATAATTGGTTAGGGAAGACGATAATTGATAAAGGGGACAATAATTGATTAGAGGAAACAATAATTGGTTAGGGAAGACAATAATTAATAAAGGGAACAATAATTGATCAAGGAGACACAGGTGTACTGGCACTAAAAATATTATTATATGAACATTCAATATATTTATTATTACGTTTTAATGCAACTCGTTCGTTTTAAAAAAAACATACCGAGAATATCAAATAACTGCGTTGAACCTAAACTCTTTTTTGAAAAAAAAACAAATAGCCTTTATTTATACGAGTATATGTGTTTATTATAAAAATAAAAATACTTAGTAGATCTCTATTTATATAAAAAATTTTTTATGTTTGTTTAGTATTTGGTAGTTCTTACATGTAATGTAATAATCGATACCCCGTGGAAAACAGTACTATATTATTGAAGTTAAAAATAAATTGTTTATCATATTAGTTTCGCGTAAAAAACAGTCCTATAATAAAAGTTATTTTAATAGCGTAACTTTTTTCGAGGCTTATTATAAAACCTTTTTTACGGAAATTGTTGTAGAGACCAGTTCTACATTAAAAACTAGAAAAATACATTGTAATAATATAAAAAATAATATATAATCGATTTTTTCGGCGGTTCTTATAATCAAGTTTTATGAAAAATACATTTTCCACTTAAGTAATATAGAACTGATTATTACCCCACACAGACGTTTCTTCACCCTAAATTAATTAAAAAAAACATACGAGGTTAAAAATAAATATGAAAAATTTTAATTAAACAAAAGAAAAAAATATATAGATCTGAGATGTTTCATGTTATATCTATAGACAAACAAAAACCTTACTATATATGTCCTTCTGAACTAATTATAAATAAAACATGAAACACAAAATCTTGTAAATTCTATGTTAAATAAAAAAAATATACGTGAATATTTTTACATTTTGACTTCACTTCAGAAGAAGCGAACTTTTTTATCTATTCATTTGAATAGATAACTAGTATCAATCAAATATAGGATAATTTAATATATGCGATTTATCGCATGTCACACCTTACTTTAAGTCCATTGATGCAAGAATATGAAACAAAATTTTAATAATTGTAAAACTAAGAATTAATAAAATATTCATGTTTTATATTTTTCACACTAATGCTTATAAAAAACTTAAATATTTTTTTGTAGCTCTACACTTGGCATTGTATAGAGTTGTTAAAACAACTGTATTTTCGCTTGAAAGAGTCGCATACTAAAAAAACATTTTTCGAAATCAGAAGAGTATGGAATTCTGAAGAAAGGATTTTAATTACGGGAACAGTTTTTAGAAACTTTATTAGCTCTAGATGTAACACCGAAAAATATATAAGCAGTATATCACGAATTATTCTGTTTAGTATAATAAGAAAGGAATGTTTTCAATCAGGCTTGTTTGTGTTGTTGATTATAAACATACGTTTAAAGATGTCACGTGTGAGTTTAGTAAAAATCTCAGTTCACGAGTTAGTCGGAATACAAATTTAAGAAACTCGACTAAAGCTGTCGATAACAGCTAATGCTAGGTTATAGGAGACTCTGATTTATCTGAGTTCAATAAAATAAGAATATGAACCAATACGAATGCTTGTCTGTTAACTCGAAAAAAAAGGTATCAACTTTCAAAACAATGAATATTTGTAGAAAACGCTTTTGGTATATTTAAAAATAAGTTTCGGAGTTTGATTTAGAGATAAAAACGATAATAAAGAAAAGTATATTAAGATAATAAAAAGCGAAATATGATTATACATTTTTGTAAAAGGTTTTTAAAAATCAGTAAATTTTTAGTCTTTAAAGATTTTTTAATTCTTAATTATATTTTTATGAGTAAATTCAGCTTGTCTTCTATCGATAGGTTTGTTTTTTCAACTTCACCAAGTCTTTTTGAATTATCCTGCGTCCCACGTGTTGAGTTAACAAACATTTCGATGCGTTGTAAACTGCATATTTTTATAATCATTAGAACAAACATTTTCTTATATTAATAATTCTTCTCCTTTACGATATCATATGTTTTTTTTTGATTAATAGTTTATAATCAACTGTTTTATCTTCAAACGCTTTAACTTCATCTATGTTATGCTTTATATGAGCGAAATGTTTCTTTTTAAAACATTATAACACTTTCAGGTTTGAGCATAAATTCAGTTTTATTGGTTTCACTAAGAACATCGCAACACATATCATGAACTTGATTATATTTATATTTTTTCGTCTTTACAGTTACTTAAAAACACATATTTTTTATCAAAAGAGCTCAAATTCCATTTATTTTCTTCGGTTTGTTAAAGACAACTCTGAATTTTTTTTGCATTTCATCCTGTGTTTAATAGATATTGCTTCTTATGTCAAACGATTGTCTATATGAAACTATTTACGGTAATGATTTCCCATATATAAATTTTATCTATAATTAGTTTATAAACCATGTTTTTTATGTATAGTTAATAATTTATCTATCGATAAATCAAAAAAAAATTGGTCACGAAAAAAACACGAGTCAAAAAAATAAGACATTGAATATAAAATACCGGAGTTTAATTAAATATATATTGGCTTTATTTTACTTTTTATGATATATGGAGTATTTTTTTTTAAAAACAATATCTACAGAAAAAACCTGAAACATCTCTATTATTTAGATCTTTAGTATTAGACTTAATAAACATAAAATTTATTTTGTTTGAATATGAAAAAAGAAATAAAAGAAATGTCACTATGACACTGATTAAACATAAAAAAAGTTCGAAATAAATGAGGCTCGACAAGTGGGAGCTGTTTTTAATCACAAATACTTAACAGACGTTAAATACGCGAAATTTGTGTTTTTCCATTTTTTTCTAAATATATTACAGTTATATTTCCACTCTTTTTAATTAAATAAAACTTCCTACTTGATTAATTTACAGCGAGGGACAGGGGGATTAGGTAAATGCGTAAATTCAAGCGATAAATAGTTGTAATAAAATATATCTTGCATATAAAAAAGTACAAATAACATTTTTTTTAGTTTTTAATGTAAAGAATTATCTCCATAGGAACATACTATAGAAGTGTTGGACAAGTTACGTTTAAATCTATGATTATTTAAAATGTCTTGTCGACTACAAAATATACAAAATATCACTGAAATTTAATTTTTCGCAGTGTAAATATTTATCAAACAAAATGAGAGTCAAAATATTTCTTGTGATATTTAACGGAAAACCAGCTTCAAGTTGTAAATCCCCGCTATATTAAAGAAGATATATATATAAAACAGACGAAAGAACATAGTTTATTTCAAAGCTCTTATTTTTTTCTGTGTCGTACTGTTGTTGCAAACGAGTTGTAGGTAAAGTTATTGCTTGTGTAAAAACACACAATTTAAACTTCAGAACACAATATCGACGTGATGTGAGATGGGAACGGGTCTGAAACTATATAGAAACAGAGGCAGAGATATATTTTGTTCAGTTGAAACACAATAGAACATATAGTTAACTTAATAAGAGTAACTGTTTCGTGTAACTGTAAACGTATAAAAAAACAATATATGGGCCGTTACATCCTTTTTGATATCAAAAAAGAATTCTCGTATTTTAAAAGAAAAAAAGATCTGATATCCGAACATTTATATCTTAATTGAATCTCTTTCAACTCATATTTTTTAATTTTTTCATAGATTTGTTCCTTACAGTAAGTTTTCGTTATATTTAAAAAATTTTTTTATTAAAACGAAAATTTTTTTATGTATTTACTGCTAAGAAAGCTTTTTTGACTTTTATATGTTTTTTTAAAAGCATGTTTCTGGGTTAAGACGGTATTTCTATTTTGTCTTTTTTAGAAAAAAACATGTTCTCAAGTATAAGAAACAATTAAAAAAACAATAAACAAAAAAGCACTCAACTTCAACGCAAATGCTTTATAGACATATATTAAATCCAAGTTTGTAAGACTTCAAAGTGAAAAATCTATTATGTGGTTTTTCGAGGTGTCTATTTTTATGCTTCTTACATTTATAATAATTATATTAAATAAAAAATATTAATTTGATAAACAATTCTTAGATAAAAAACATAAACCCATGATCAACCTCTTAGATATCACTAGACCATTTATACGAATAATACCCACAATCAAAAAACCCTCTCGGAAGTTAAACGTACAAGAGAAAATCGTATGGACACTAATTGCACTTATCGTTTACTTAGTAGCCTCTCAAATTCCACTTTACGGAATGCAAATCTTGGACTCGGCAGACCCATTATATCTCTTAAGAAGAATGATGGCTTCAAATCGAGGAACTTTAATGGATCTCGGTCTTTCACCAATTATTTCATCCGGAATGATTATTAATCTTCTTAAATCATTTGGACTCGTCACGTTCTCTGGTTTAAATGAAGACAGAATTCTCTATAACGGTTTGGAAAAAGGATTGGCTATTCTTCTAACACTTGGACAAGCATCTGCTTCAGTTTTTGCAGGTTTATATGGTAATTTTAATTCAATTGGAGCAATCAAAGGAACATTTATTGTGATACAACTAATATGTTCTGGAATTTTAGTCACTTTACTAGATGACCTGTTAACCACTCATTCATTCGGAACAGGGATTAACTTGTTTATTGCGGCCAATGTATGTGAAAAACTTTTATGGCATGCATTTTCACCAAAAGTTTTCCAAACTGCAAGGGGACCACAATTTGAAGGTGCAATTCTCGCTCTTTTTCATTTCTTGTTCGTCAGAAAAAACAAATTTAATGCGATCATTGAAATTTTTACACGGGTGAATTTACCAAATCTGTCAAGTTTGTTTACCACAACACTTTTCTTTTGCATCGTAATATATATACAAGGAATGAAGGTTGATGTTCCAATTCAGAGTATACAAGTCGCTTCACAGAGAACAGTTTTGCCTATTAGATTATTGTATGCTTCAACAACACCAGTAATTTCACAAGGCCAATTAATTACACATCTCTGTACCATTTCAAAACTTTTATTCGACAAATTTCCAGATAGCAGGCTCGTCAGATTATTAGGGGTGTGGGAGACAAATGAATATGGAAAGGTTCTAGTTTCTGGTTTTTGTTCATTGCTCGTAGCGCCTCCATTCTTGTCTGATATAAAGCTTTTACCGCTTTTATTTTGGCCAGCCAGACAGTGTATATCTGTTGCCAGGGTGTTTATTAATCCTATTTTGGGGTTTAGGTTAATTAAACAAAAGCTTCTTTATTTGGCAAAGACCCTAACGTTAAAATTTATCATGAATTTTTTACTAACAAATGTTTTCAATTTAAGAAATATTTTCTGGACCACGTGGTTTGTCTGTACTTCTTTGTTTATTTCATCTTTATTGTCTAGAGCTTGGGTAGTTATGCAAGATACCGGAAGTAGAAGCATGGCACAAAAATTAAAAAATGATAAAATGCAAATTGTTGGATTAAGGGATGTAAGTAGGGCCGAAGCATATTTAGACACCATTGTCCCGGCAGCTGCGACCTTGGGAGGGTTTGTGATTGGTGCAGTAATTCTGTGTACAGACGTTTTTGATTCTGCCGTTTCAGGAGCAAACATCTTTCTTTGTGTTTCAATTGTTTGGAAATATTGTGAAAGCCTAGCCAATGAAACTTTAAAAACGGGAAGATACACCTTTAATGCCTAAAGAAAATAAATCTTTTTCAAACTTTTTTTATTTCAATATTATATTCTAAAGTTAGACCCTATTTGCATATTAAAATATGTTGTTTTTGTTCTCTATAGACAGTTTATGTTTTTAAAGCACAAAAGGATTGTTCTCAACTACTCGCCCTAGAAACAAAAAACGACAACTCGCATTAAAAAAAAGTTTGTATACTTTTCTCTCCCTTCTCACATTAGAATTTTAGTTAGTAAAATTTTCATTATAATTTAGTTAAGCAAAAATATTTAAGTAAAAAAAAAGACATTATATAGTAGTTTATGTTTTTTCATCCTAAACACATACGAAACACACGTTTAGTGTAATTCTTGCAATTCAGATTCAACTAAAACGAACTATCTAAGAAAATATTAAAAAAACAAACAAACACAGAAGGGACTAAAGATGTCTAAGTGATTTTTGCGCCTAACGGTGTAATAGTTGTTAATAAAAAAGAAGGTTTATCAATAATTGATAATTTAAAAAAATAGGTGGTTTTTTGGTTAGGTTCTATTTAAAAGTTTTAGATTGTTTAATTTATAATATAAAGCTTTTTAATTAAAAATATATTAAAAGAGAAAAGTATAAGTGTTTTTTTAAGGCGAGTTGGGGTTTTATGTTTCTAAAACAACTGGGGTTCAGCGAATGACATATATAACATTTGCTTTTTGTTTTATATTTCAGTTTTTGCTTTTTTAAAACACATGCTTCACATGAAAGAAAAAACTCTTTTATGTATTATTAAAGCATAAGCCACTCTTAGATTCGCAATCAGCGACGGGCCGACTGAAATACTTACAGTTAGATTATAGTGTCGTCGTAACAAATAGTTTTTTTTTAAAATTATGCTGTGTAAAGTTTTACTTTAGAATCCAAACTACTATTTAATCATTATATCTTTAACATTTTAATGAAAAATGATAGAATTTATATTAAAAGTGAAATGCGTTAACCTCGTGGTGTTGTGTTTATAATTGACAGCAAACCATATATAACAAAATATATATCATACTTTCGTTGTTACTTTACCCAGAAAACGTGATATGAGTTGAGAACCACTGATCTTTTATCAACACTCACCCACGAGAATCGAAGATCAAAAATTTATATTTGCAAACACACATTTTTTTAATAGTTTTCAAGAAGAATAGAAAAAGCAATTAAGTTTGATATAATACGGTAGATAAATCGAAAAAGAACGAATGAATAGACATTTTTCTTACTGGCTGCTACAAAAAAAAAGGTTTTTTATTTATTACGTAGGCGAAAAAAAATTTTCACTTAAAATTTATTATAATAACTACAAATAACTCTATAAGTCGCAACAAAATGTGTTTTTTATGATACGAAATAGATATAAGTTAACCAATAAATAAAACGGCTAAATGTTTATTAATTCTTGTTACACGCCACAGACTCTTCTCACTCCCTTTAAATAATTAACTATATTAAATAAATAAAAAAACTCTTTTTTTCTACTCAGAATCAAAAAGTCCTCGTATAGATTACTACTATATATGTTTATAGGTTTGGTTAGTAGGTATAATATTGACATATATATGCTATAAATAAAGAAAAACGCAACGACAACGAAAGCAAAAGAATGAAAGAAATCGATAAAAAAAAACGAACGATATGTAAAAAAAACTAACGGTCTCTGTTGATGTTTTGCGCCTAACGATACTACAGATCTAAAAATATTTATTGATAAAATTATAATAAAAATACTATAATAGAAATATAATGGAATATTGTTGTCTGTGTGGTGGAAGCGTGGCGGTTGCCAACAAGCGTTCTTGTACGTCTTACTACAAATAGATTATGCATAATTAAAGTATAGTGCAACCTTTTTTAATAAAAAAATAGACATAGAACTGTAACATTTAAAATAATCTCTACTAAACTTTTTCGTTTTTTGTTTATAATGTTTATTTCGTTTAATTTCGTCGTTTGAAGATGAAGAAAAGAAAGGTGTCTGTTATTTCTCGTCGAATTTTTGTTTTTTATATGATGAGATGTGATCTTCGTTTCTTAATTCTTTTTATTTTTAAATCGTTTTGTAACCTAAAAACAGTAAACTTTTTTTTTCATTAAAATATGTTCGACACTTGATCGAAGCAAGGCATACAAAAATGTTATCTTTTAAAAAGTTTTCTAGCGTATTTATAAGAAGAAAAACGGTCGATTTTTAATGTATAAAAATTTACAGATTTTTTTTATCGTGTTTGTATGAATATACAATATTTTTAGTTCAACAAAACTTTCTTCTGTTTTTCACTGTATAATTAAATTAGAAAATTTTATTTAGACTATAAACATTGTATTGCCTTTTAATTAAAAACAATGAAACAATGTAAATAATATGAAAAGTTTTGAATTTTTTAAATTTAATTTTGTTATATAGGGTTTCCCTATCGTTAACGGCAAATTAATTTTTTTTTAATTAAAAATATACTTTTCCCTATCGTTAACGACAAAAATGTTTTTTAATTAAATTTATATTATATTTCCGTATCGTTAACGGCATTTCCCCTATCGTTAACAGCAGAAATAAAAAAACATAGGCTAAATAAACTATTCATTTCATTTGTTCTCGTCTTTGGCTTTTTTTTCACAGCTCTTAACATCTTACGAAAAAAACCATCACAATCGGCTGGTGTTATGGTTTCCTTTCCTGTTAATATCGCTTGGCGCAAGGCATCTTCAGATGACACTCTAGGCCGAACGACAAAGTTTTTTCATTTGCTAAAACAATTTTTAATTATATTTAGCATTGGCGAATATGGCGACAAATATTTTAAAACGATTCCTTCACTATTTAAAACTTCTACAAGACCTCTGTAGTGATGAATTCGAGCGTTATCAAAAACATAAACGGGATTTTCGATTCCGGACTCGAGAAGTTTAATCTTTAGGTTTAACAAATGGGCTTTAAAATTTTCTCCAGTAACTGGATTGCTATTGATATGGCAATCAATCATACCATATTTATTTGATGCTGCTATTGCAGATATGTTCCGTGATTTTATTGCAGACACGTTTATAACAGGCGATTCTCCTAAAACCGATCGTTCACTTTTTGTTCGTGTAACGACGCAAAAGCCTTCTTCGTCGAGAAAAATAAGATTCCTGTCTTCTATTTCAAACATTAGCTGAGTAATATCTTCAGCAAAAAAAAACTTTTTTTCAATAGTATCGGTCGAGTTCCGCCGATCTGGTATAGAAAATAGTTGTTTTAGTGTGTAATGAAACCCGCTAAAGCACCGGGCAATAGTGCTGTCGTCTACTCTTATGTGCTTTTCAGAAAATAGCTGTTCAACAATAGCCAGTAAAGTAAGAGTCGAGTCGTTATCTACTAACCCCCTGTTATATAATTTGTTTTCTTCGGAGAGTTTAGTTCGATAATTCTCGCCTCTTTTTTTAGTTAAAATCTGACTCTCTGTACGGAATAATTGTATTATTTCATGAATAGCCGATCTGAGAAGCCCTAGATCCGAAGATATTCGAGAAGCGGGCAGGCTACGGTTGTATTTAAAAATGACAAGCTGTCTCGTTTCTGTTGGTATTTTTGATTTTCGTTTTCTCAGTTCGTGATTTTGATTGTCAGACATGTTAATTTTAATCAAAATTTTATTTTTGTCGTTAACGATAGGGAAAAATTAATTTGCCGTTAACGATAGAGAAATATAATATAAATTTAATTAAAAAATATTTTTGCTGTTAACGATAGAGAAAAATTAATTTGCCGTTAACGATAGGGAAATCTTATATCATCATTAAGTAAATAATAATTAACGTCCTTTTCTAAAATTTTTTTTATACACGACAGAGAGTGTTTTAATTTTTTTAAAAGATCACGCTGGGTACAACTTCTATAATCGATTCTTCGATTAAAACATTTTGTGATCATTAACACTTTTCTTATCGAAGCAAAAATCAAAAATAAACCAGACATGTCTTTTAAATTTTTATGTTTT
>SBJP01000036.1:0-28958 GCA_014805705.1 Cucumispora dikerogammari | reverse complement strand
ATACACTAATAAAGCTCACAAACCCAGCTAAAACTCTTAAAATTTACATATAATACTTAAAATAAATAAAGTTAAAGAGGACTAATATATAATATATATTTTTAAGTCAATTTCGTAATAAAACACTCTCCATAATAAAAAAATACCACGGAATTTTAAGTTGTTTTTGATAACATTAAAAACTTTTTGTTAGAAACAAAGACTTTCTAATTTTAATAACTGAAAAACAATGACAATATTCTTGTCAAAAAAACACAGTTTTTTAACTAAATAAAAATATTTATATAAGAATAACTCAAATGATAATCAGTGCGCGCTGGACATGACTACGATTGTGAAACGATGTAATTTATGAGTGTATCTTAGCTCATATAACACATCACGTAACATTAATAAAGTGGAAAGTTTTTTAAACGAAATCTTTTTAATATAAAGCAAGAATTTATTCGTTCTGTTTGTAAAAAGTTCAACGCTGTTTACTATCAGATTTGATGAGCTAAAAAACCGCTGGTAAATATAATATCAAAGACTCCCCGTGAGATAGATAAGATTAATCTCATATATTTGTTGAATATAATGCAGAAAAAGAAAGTTATAAATGTATTTTCAATATAGTTGCTGTTTATTTTTTTTAAATATGACAAGTAAACCAAAACAAAAACAGGCCTCAAAATAGTAAAACGTTTTAAAAAAGTTTTCAATAATTTTCTTATCCAAAAAACATTCAACATGACAGTGGAAAAAAATGTGAAAATAAAAAAAAAGGTTTTTTAAAAAAACAAAGTAAAATCAAACATATAGCCCTATACATTTACAAAGCAACGATCAGGTAGATAGAAGTAATCAGACATCAGTTCATTAGAAACGACGTAAGGTTTTTGATAGACAAAAGATACGCCTCTATGTTATAACAGAACTATTAAAATATATAATACTTATATAACATAACTTCTTACGAGGTCAAAAATGTGTCATTTTTATGATGTTTATGAAATACAAAGAGTTTAATACAGTTGAGTATAAAGAGCCGAAGGATAAAAAATTAATTATACGCCCGAAAAAGTGAATATTTTATCTCTTATAACCAACATTAAAAACTTTGGAACTATGATTAAGACAACAACCAAGTTATTACTCGAACTCTATTTAATGAATCAAAAAAAAAAGATGATGCTATAAATTTAAATACTTCAAAACAATATTAAACTAAGATTAACGCCGGAGAAGCCTTTACAACTAAAACTTTTTTCAACCTTCCTTTAACTTAAAAACAATTATTTCACAAAAATATGAGTGTTTTTTAATAAAAACGATTTATTAGAATTAGCCTTAAATTGTTGCAATAACAAAACGTTCCCAAAAGTAGTTTTTTGATTTATATAGAAAATCTAGTTTTCTGATTCTGATACTCTAAAGAAAAAACATATATTAGATTCAGACAAGCGATATATACGACGACTCTTTATTCTAAAGTAATTGGAAGCATTGCTCTAGCTGTTAAAACACAATTAGCACTTAAAGTAGTTGATATGAACATATGGCCAAGTATTTCGATGATAACACACAAACAAGAAAAAAGAAAAACACTTCTTTTTATTAAAGAAAGTATGCACTTGTTTTAACAAAATCAAAGAATCAAAAATAAAAGTAAGCGTTAATGGGGGTACAAAAATATTGTTTAAGAACAATTAAAATATGTGGTTTATATTGATAGTATATTCTTTTTTTAATTTGCTTTAACCTTTTCACTGCGAATTTTTTATATATAAAACATTTAAAAATTAACAAAAAGTCGAATGTTTTATATATAGAACATTCGCAAATAAATAAAACCACGAAAGTACTCTCTATCAGAGAGTACTTTCGAAAAAAAAGAGATCAACAGTATATAAAATATCGCGATTAAGTATATATCAGATTCCAAGTGTGCATCTATGAAAGTTGGAAATAATTGACTGAGTCTTTTTTAACATTTAAAATATATTAAAAAACTTTTGCTTGATGTTGTCTAAGAACCTCAACAACGAATGAATATATTTCTTTATTACAAACAATCATGGACAAAGCAAACCTACTTATCACAACTGATACTTTGAACACAAGTTTAATAATATAACATGATATAAGTACTGTTTCTGAAATCAAATTACTCCCCCAATAACACAAAGAAATGATATTATATACATTATAGCAGAGCAAGAATTCTTTGATGCAAAAAAATGTCTGTTTCCACCAGGACGCCTAAAAGTGTTATAGACTTAATATTCACTGAAGATTATTAGAAAACTTTGTTAAAAGTTTAAATGAAAGAATAATTAGAAAGAATAAAACGCTTTAAATATTTCGAAAAACAACATGTTTAGTAAATGATAAAAAAATAAAAAACGTTTTGGTATAATTATAATAATGGTTTAGTTAGTTTATTTGAAATAACAGACTATTGGTTTATGAACAAAAATATTTGTGATATAACTCATTTGAAAAAAAAATTATGGGTTACCGAAGATTTACAGAAATAAACAACAAAATATCTCTGGTCAAAGTTAGATTACTGAATAATAATGTGAGGCTGCTTGAAAAAGACTCAGCTAAATTGTTTAATTATTAAAATAGCATGCTTAAAAATATTTATAAACCAAGAGAGAAACTTCATATAAACGAAGGCCCCATAAAATAACACGTAAGATATAACTTCAGGGCATATATACCCAATAAATCCGATAAACGAGAAACTAAAGTTATATTTTTAATGTGAACTTAGCAACGCGTATGTTTTTGTTTAGAATTGTCTGGTATAATAAAAAGAAGAGGCCGGATGTTGTTAAAAATTTAGTGAATAAATATATAACTTAAATTATAAGATATATATAGATAATTTTTATATGATTCATGTTACAAAAAGTTAAGATGTATTGCATTTTTTTTAGTAAAACTGTGGGAGCCTTTGAAGCCGATTCAAAGATATATAGAACGTTAAAGTAAAACACCCATAAACATAAAATATTAACACAATAAAAGAAAAAAACATTATGCATTTTATGACATGACAAGAAGCCGAGTGTTCTCTCAAATATTTTTTTAAACATTGATCAAACTTTGACATGTGAGAAAACAGATTATCAAAAATAAACCTAATAAAAAAAAAAGAATATGTCCAGTATATAAGCGCGATAAATGTTTATGCTAAGATAGTCAAAATCTATTTTGCTACAAAAAAGATCGTCAAAAGATCAGACAGTTTTGAAGTTTATATTATAAATCTTATAATTCACAGTTCATTTATACTATATAGTATTTTTTATGTGAAAGAATCGAAGACAATTGATGAATGAAATGTTCACTTTGAGACGTGTAACAAAAATATAGAATAATATAACAGCACCCGATTCTATTGATCATATACGCAGGACATCGGAAAGAAAATCTTTCTGTGTTTGGTGTTGTAAGTTTATGGAGAAACGGCTGAAAACATATTATTTTTGTAAGACTTTTTTACACAGAAGAATAAACCAATATATGTCATCTATTGTTTTAAACTATTTCATTCTTTCGAGTGTGTCGTCGAGTCGATCAGAAAACTTCGATTTAGCTTACTGAAAAACTAGATTTTTTAATAAAAAAAAGAGTTTTGAATAAGTTTTTTTTCCTTAAAATTTAGACATAAATGACCTAAGAAAGATGATAAGAAAGTTATATTAAAAAAACATGAAAAACAGATTATTCTATTGAATAAACGCGTTTATTCGAACAAGAATATTCATTTCTGTATGAATAAACGCGTTTCTTCGAACAAGAATATTCATTTCTGTATGAATAAATGTTTAATCGCAGAGTTTGTATATGTGTTTTTGGTAGAAAATTGTCGATTTTGGTCCCTTTTTATCGAGAATTTATTCGGTTTTGAATTTTTTGATGTTAAAAATGTAATAAATATAAAAAATCTGTTATAATGATTCATTTTCGTCAAAAATTAAATTACCTTTGTTCAGAATAATAATGATTATGTATGAATTATCAAAACATACAACTATTAAAAAATTAAATTAACAGTATAATATAGATTGAAAAGAAATAAATACAATAATAATTGTGATTAAAAAAAACATAAAATTCTAAAACAAAAACGGAAAATTGAACGAATTGAAAAAATAGTCGAAATGAATGAGACTGCGTTATCAAAGAGAAAAAACAGTAAATAAAGAATTATAAAAAGTCTGTGATGTTTTGGTTCATTTTCAAAAGAAAAAAAAAATGTTTTTTTGTGAATTAACTGCGGTACGAAAATGATAAAACAAAACCTATTAAAAATTTAGTGAACAATGTTAAAATAGTCACTTTAATCATAACCGCCTGTTTGAAAGATTATCTAATTTTTAAAACACTGGGTTTTTTACATGAAAAGATAAATGACTCGAAAAAACCCGTAGACGTTGACGATAAGTCAACAACTCGCAATCAATTGGAAGACAATAATCAAACTTAAAAATGTGTTAAATTAAGTATAAAGAATATAAAAAAACCTGGAATTGTACATCGAAAAGTACAATTTTTTTAGAAACTCAAAAAAGCGACTGGGTAATTATTGTTCGATAGTTCGACATTATCGTTATTTAATATGCATTTTTAAACTTTTTTTTATTAATTTTAATATAACTGTTTCACTCTTTTTAAGTCAAAATATGCCAAATTTCAATATATTTTTTATTAAAAAATCAAAAAAACACTAAAAATGACAAATGATTAATAAACAAATAATGTAAAAAACACTATAAACAAAAAAGAAATAAAAAAAACACTCAACCAATATATTTTATTTTTTTCTAATATCTTAATGCAATTTAATTATTTATTCTTTGATAAGAACTTTCTGGAGCGAAATGAGCGCTCTGCGGGTATAATTTTTATAAGGAAAAAAATATTCATGTTTTCACATTATTTAAAAAACGTTTTTTCTTTGTTTTATTTTTTCGTGATTTTTTTAAAAAACAATTTTGTTAAAATTAAATGAACATGAAAAAGATTCAAAATTTTTTGAATTTGGAAGAAAAACAAAAATTAGTTTCGTAATTGAGTACAGACTTTTTCTCAATTGTTTCTTTAAGTATAAAAAAGCAGTTTAAAAGTAATCAGAAAGTTTCTATTTAAAAGCGATAATTTATGTGTATTTGAATTGAAAAGAGAAGTAGAAAAAAAAGATATGCGTGTTTGAAATCAACGAGATGCTATGGATTATAGCTGCACATTATTTATCAGGAAATATTGACAAAAATAATTTATGAGAGCAGATAAGTCGTAAAAATGTAGCGCTAGAATGTCGACTGTGCATTATTTTGTTAGTTTTTGTGTATAATGTCAGAGAGAAACAGGACCAACTCGAAGCGCTCCTTTGACGCCATTTGTAGATAGTTATGTGAAAAAACGACTAATATCTGACACAGTAAATTTGCGCAAATACACGAGGTAAATGAAAGAAAAAGCAACATGTTTACAATTACGAATTTTTTTCTCGAAAAAAGCATTTGTTTTTTTGTCTTATAGACAGAATTTCGACGCAGTATAAGTAATTCTAAAAAGACCATTATATTTCGATAAATATTTAAAGATATCTAATATCTACAGTGAAACAAATTCACCGCGAACGCTATTAATTTTTTTTTTGACTTTGTTTAGAACTTAAGATATAAAAAAAGCCATGTACAGGCCCCAGACACAAGAAAAACTTAAGGTATTCGATTAACGATCAAATCAAGGATAAGAAAAATTGAGTGAAAAAATAGAAGATAAATTGTTGATTTAAAATAATCGTTTTTCAATATAAACAAAAAAACACAAAGCAATCAATGTGTCTTTCTTTATTTTTTTTGTGATTACGACGTCTAATTACAAGACAGAGATGATATATAGCGATGTTTTTAAACTCAATAAACCGGTGATGTTCTTTTCGTTACATTGACGTTATAAAAAAGAAAATAATATAAGTGTCGCAGCAATTGACGTTATTTCAAGAGGCTGTATGTTTATAGCTAAGCAATTCAATTCTACAGGCTGGCGGTGCCTAGATTCTCTTAAGGGTTGATACATAGACGATAATTTTTCTGTTATAGCAAGATTCCGAACATTCGGCAGTCCACGTAGAAATATCGATGATAAAGTGGTTATTACGGCTCTATAATCACTATTAAAGAAAAACCTAGCAATTAGACATACGAACAATATTCAAAAAACACATTGTTTTAAAACTATTATCTAAAATGTAAATAAATTTTTTTTGTTTTTTTTTCTATTAATCCTATAGATTAACTTGTTTTTATATTATACTTTCTTAAATTATATATAATAAATTGATAATAGACATAAAGAATCAAACAATATAAAGCATTATGTAAATATTATTCTAAAGATCCATATGTCGTGAAAAAATTGACTTTTGTTTTTTTTGATAATTGCTATTTATTTAATTAAAAAAATAATCAAGAACATATTTTTACAGCTTGACGTTGAAATATGTTTTATATTAATCAAACATTCTTTCGTTTTATTTTCATTTTCTATTTAAATATTAATGGATGGCGTGAAACATGTTCTTTATTAAAAAAATCAGAAAAAGCTATATTTTAAATAAAAATAACATAAAAGAAAATTTTACGATATTTTTCGTAAAAATATGTTTTACGAGAAAAATATAAAACTTACATGTAAAAACTACATTCTTAATATAGGACTGTTTTTAACGGACAGTCTCTTAAATAAATTTTTATAAAAAATAAATGCAAAATTGTTCAATTAAATTGCTCATATTTTCATGTAGATATGTTTTCAATTCACACTTATAAAGTTGACCAATAAGTACTAAGCCTGTTGTTATCTTCACATTTTAAACGCTCAAATCTTCTAGAAACTTGTTGAATAGAATCATATAAACTCGATTGTCCGTATAAAAAATACATCTCTGTGTCGTTAACGTATATATTTTTCAACTTGTTAATCAATTCTTGGTGGAAAACTTTTTTACAATAGAGCGTAACTAAATTCGATTCGTTGTGTAGACAGCATTTACTCAACTCTTTGATTATCGCATTATATATTACACGGTTCGAGTCTTTAGGCAAAACCGAACCTATTTTATCTAAATCTGTTTTTGTTATTATCAAATACTCTCTATATTTTAGCGCTACTAGTTCATCAATACATTTTGACGTTTCTTTTTTTTCAGTAAGTTTCCAGGAATCAAATATATTTCTTGTTGTTTCGATAATATCTTTTTTGTAATCTGTCTTTTTATTGTGTTTATTTGATTTTAAAAAACGCGCAATAGTAGAATAAAGACGTCTATAAAGTATATCGGGAATGTCGTCGAAATGGAAACTTTCATTTTCTAATAAACACGTACGCAATTGTTTTTTGCTCACATTTGTTTTTTTAAAAAACTTGTTTTCAAGTATCGATATTAAATCAGTCAACGAAGATGATAGCTGTTTTTCGCTTTCTTCAAAACTAAATATTTCCTTTTCGTTTGAATAAGACCCATAAATTAGAAGTCTATCTTTCTCTATTATATTTTCTAAAAAAGCATTCATACTATGACAATTTAGTGGCGCATTCTTAGCCGTGACTTTTGATATTATGTAGTTTTTTTTTAAAAAAAACTTATGACATATAAAGAAAAAGTCCCTAAAGAATAACATTCTGACTTTGCGTTGAAATTCATCATACTCATCGTTAGAAGGAATTAAAAAATCGTCTTTAAAAATCTTTTTTTTCAAATAAAGTTGTAATTCTCGTAAATTTTTTTTATTTTTAGATAAAATTAAAGACTCGTCAATCGAATTTTTTTTTTTAGGAAAAATGGCTTCTAGATTTAATTTTGAAAAATAACTGTTTTGATTAATTAGTTCTTCAGCTTCGCTAGAGAATTCTTCTTTAAGTTTAATGTGCTCTTGTTTTATTTTAACGACAGCTTCTTTTATTTTATTAAACTTGCTTAATAAAATAGCTCTTCTAGCAAGCATAGCTTCTATTTCAAACATATCCAATGATCTTATTCTACTAGTTGAAGGCGAAACCAGAGTATATTTATTACTGACGATTTCCTTTTTATTGGTTTCAGTATTTGCTTGTGAATACACATATGTCATAAATTGAATAACTGAAATAAACATAAGGGTTGTTGTTCTCGCCTTCTTTTATATTAAGACCTGTTAATAAATCAAAATTTTGGGCAGTATTCAAATTATGACAAATTAATAAATAAATAGAAAAACATTTTTGGATTCAAGAATGTGTTTAGTTTTAACCATTCAGTTTTTTTGATAAGCAAATTATTGTATTTTATGAAATTTATGATGATCATAAAAAACTGATGTTTTATTTGTATTTAAGGAGTACAAATTGTATTTTAAAAAATTTGTAAATTTTAATAAGTAATCAAAAACACTTTACTGCTTTTTTTGACTTAATTTAATTTTTCTGCTATTATTACTTGGTTTGTAATTTATTTTAAAAACGTATTATTACGCGTTTAATAATATTTTCAAAGGTTTCTAACATTTTTTTTATTTGTCAAAAAAACAAAACAGCTTTTAAATAATTAAATCTTTTAAGAAAATACTTCTTTATTTTGACTAGAAAGATTTTTGAGTGCAAAATTTTTTAATTTATTTGTTTTGAGACTTGACTTTTTATCTGCAGAAAACTATTAAAGAAATGAGATCGGCTGTTGATTCATCAGTCTGTCTTTCTGCATATAGAGAGCCAATGAACTTACCAATGTATAAAAAGTTTATAATAAAAAAACACTTTTTATATTTTAATACACGCTTTTCTTTGTTTTTTAAACACGTAAATATATAATACTTCGTGACATTAAAGAAACATTAATGAATTAGTATTTATTGTTCAGATTACACAATTTTACTTGATTATTAACTACTGTTTTTATAATCCCAATATTAATTCAAGAACAGGCCATCAACTTTTTCATAAAAAAAGCTCAAATTAGGTTTTTATATGTCGCGTAAAGTTTTAGTCAAAAAAATTGTTTATCTTAGATTATTAACCTTTAAATGATATTTTCGAAATCCTGTGGTTGTTTTTTTGCTTGTTTTTAACAAGTTTTCTTTTCTTTTTTAGCAAATTTAAAGTTATAAATAATTAAATATAAAAACGTCAATGTTTCGTAAACAATTAATAATATATTGATAATGGAAATTTAGTGATCCTGCATTTCACATTATCTAGCTGCGTTTCACATCATAGAAACTATATTTAAAAATCAAACTCGCTTCACATTCACACTATACCTTGATTAGATAAAAGCTGATAACCCGATTAAGTAGAAAACATTTGGTCTCTACGCTTAAATAAACGAAAATTTGTTGTTTTTTAATCACTATGGTTCTAAGACGTAAAAAACTTGAACTAGCGTCTTTGTTTATTTTTTCAAAATGTATATTTTTCGAAAAATTTGATTTTTTTGGTCTTTTTTTATTCGTTCTTTGGAAACTATCGTAAAGAATAAGTGTTCTTCGTTGTTTAAACGCAAAAACTTGAATGTTTTGTATATAATGTTTCCCTTGTTCCTAATAAATTTTTACTTAATTGAGATATAATGAATGAAGTGAAACGCATTCGGTTTTTAAATATGATTTTTGAAATATGAACTGCAATAGGCGGGGTGTGAAACGCAGCATTACCGAAATATTTTTTATAATAAACTGTATTTTTATATATCATCCACTTTAATTTAATTAAGTAAATTTATAGTATACGGTTAAGTCCTTATCTCTTGCCAAATATGGGGTTTTGATGTTTGTGGCAAATTAAAGAATTTAGCGAATTAAATAATTTATGTGTGATAAAAAACGGAAAAAATACTTACGCGTCTTAACGTAAAATAACAACTCTTTTTTTTTCCTTTGATCTTGCTGTTTTGACACTTGTTTTTATATTTAATCAGTTTATAATCATGTTGTCGTCGATTCTTGCGTTTTTTAGATAGTTTTTAATCGTCTAAATGTTTTTTACGTCGCTTCGTTATTAACTTGTTTTTTATCCCGATTTTTTTTAAATTAGAACTCCTCTACTATTCAACGGGGTTTTATTTAAACTTCTTCATTATCGAAAGTTTCATTTAATAACACGGTTTTCTCTATATATTAAATATCAATAAATCTACTTCAAATTTTTTATCTAGATTTTTTATAGAGTCCAGTTTTTGTCTGTATTTAAGTCTAAACTCAATTCTAACACAATGCTCGTTTTATTTAACATATAATTGAAACGTTGGCTGTTTTTTTTATATTCAAAGAGTATCAACAAAGATTACTATGTCTGTTAAAATTTAATGTTTAAAACTTTATAAAGAAGCAAACTTTTTCTTCCCTTTCGACAATTGAAGTCAATTTCAATCGGTTATAATAAAGTTTATTTTTTTTAAACAATTACAAAAACTATTAGCTGTAAAGAATCTGTTGTATTTTTGGAAAATAATATAAATTTACTGAGATATTTTTTTGATATCAGCGTGTCGTATAGTTGTTTAATAATAATAGAATATTTGTTTTATCATTGATCAGAGCTTTATTTCAAACATATAGTCATGAATTAAAGATACGAAACCAACCAGGCTCTTTCAGAACTCAAACAAAATTTTAAAGCATTGAGAGAAAACTAGTTTTTTTATAATCAAAGGTTTTATTCTAACTGGGCTATAGGGGTTTTGTTCAAAACATTAAAACTTCTTTGTCTATAAAATTTTCATATTCTTTAATAGTGTTCTTAGATATACTCCTCGAAGTAATCAACTTATAAAATATTTCGGTCTCATCAAAGTTATATATATCAAAGAGTTTTTATTTTTTTGTTTTTTTTAGATAATGGAAAAAAACTTGAATTTTCAACTTTTTCTTCGTTTTTTAGCTTTCTGTAATTTTACGTAACTTATATTTATTCTTTTATTTCTGAAAAGAAAGCTTTCTGAATTCTTTAAACTT
The DNA here is from genome assembly GCA_014805705.1 of Cucumispora dikerogammari. Lineage (NCBI taxonomy): Eukaryota > Fungi > Microsporidia > Cucumispora > Cucumispora dikerogammari. The sequence goes on along the minus strand of SBJP01000036.1, from coordinate 17,967 downwards.
AGTAATTTTCAATTCTCTTGTAAAATTTCGAATTTAAAATCCAAAATATTATCGTCGATTAAAACTCATTTAATCTCGCAAGCATCTATCTTTTTTAAAAGATTATTATTCAACGCTTGAAACTAAAGAGACGCATACTTTTAATAACTTCGCTATTGCTTTTATATGTTTTGAAAACAGCTGCTTGTTATCTATAAAGTTTAATATAGGTCGCTTAAAATCTTTTTGATTAAGTTTTATACTAAATCAATCTGCAAAAAATGTTGAAAAAAGAAGATTTTTTTATTCTTATAGTCGATGAAAACAATTTTTGTTCTACTGTCAATACTGTATATTTTTTTAGTGTTAGTTAAAATATGTTGACGTATTAAGAAAATGACAGATAAAATATAGTGTTATATTAACATATAAGTTTTTTAATTGAAAATTTGCAGTTTTATTATTTTGCAAAAGATAGAGTTGGTAAAAACTAAGTTTTTGCTGTATTTTAATCTTTAGATAATTATTGTATATTAAAAGCTACAATGTGCTTTTTTTTTGACAAAGATGTATTTTAACTCTGAAGACTGATTTGATGAAAAAGTCTTTCTGTATTTTGAATAAAAAAAAACTTTATATGCTTTTTTGCATGTTTTTTTTTAAAAAAAAGTTCAGAAAAACAACTAAAAAAAACTTTCTTGTCAGACAAAAACCATTTCTAACAGACAAGCAATACAACACATCACATCACAAAAAACACAATATAATACGGCATAATACAACGCAGCGCAACACTATATTATATAATCAAACATACGTGTAGTATCACAATGTCAAAAATATAGAATAATTAAAATATATTATGTGTTTAATTTGTATCATTTCTTCAAAATGTTTTAATGTAACTTTTATAAAAATGCATTAATATCAAAACTGTAATTTTGATTAAAAATAGATGATTTAAAAGAGTAAAAGTTGTTGTTTGTGTTTTTTTCGTCTTTTTTGATGTTTTCCATATTGTTTAAATTGTTAAAAAGGTTGAAGATACAAAAACAACGATTTATTGAGATTAAACTAAATATAAAGAAGATAAAAAACTCTTTAAGTTCTCTCTCTACTCCATTGCGCGAGTTCGAGTAATAACAAATCAAAAAAACAGAGATTATCTAAACTTAGATGTGTTTTTGTTTAAATTGAAGATGGAAACAAATAAAAAAACACATTGGTGGTGTAAAACAGTAAATTGTATAGTCTCTTTTACAACGCTTGTCGTTTATTTGAATAATAAAATAGAAAAGTCGATGCCAACACATAATCATGACAATGTTAACAACGAAATATAGAAACTAACTTCAAAAAACAATATAAAAAGCAGAGCTTTAAGACTCTATTGAAAACGCGAGGAATTTAATTAATGGAGGTTTTCACGGAGCAAATACAAGTGATATTCTCGTGCTTGAAACCCACGACTCGCTTAAAAAGAAAGTTTCAAAGACAAGATGTGTGGTTGTTTCAAAAAATATAAATAGGATAGAATAAATTGTTATATCGCAATATATGCAAGTGAGTATAAGTGGCAAATATTTTTATCTACGTGCTCTAGTTTGAAATGTTACAAAAATAATAATATTTTAATTTTTCTATTTTAAGTTCGATTTCTTATTTATTGTCAAAACGGTCTTGATGCGTTGACAGAATATTTAAAACAAGTCTAATAATATTTTATCAGGTTTTTGATATATCATATGTTGTTAACCATCATGTTTTTCTTTGTGTTTTTGTACTGTTTAAAAATAAAACTCAACTCACATATGTGAAAATGTTAAGCCATTTGGCTCGTTTAATTCCTGAAAAGACCCTGCTACTATTATAAGCGATTTTTTGAAAGTTTCGTTGAATGTTATAAAATCCTATTTTCCATAGACCCGAGCTCAAGGCTTTTTCTAGCATTTATCCAAAAACACCTTTTTGAAAGTATGCGACAGTGGTTTAAAAAAGCTGCTGTAAAGCACTGATTCAGTTTTAAAAGACAAATAAAATTATTAACTGCTTTGTTCTATTTGGGGGTAAGCGAAATAAGAGAAGTTTTTCACCAACCGTATTTTTCAGAAAAGTTGTTGTTTAAATTAGTAATTATATACGATTATTTTATGAGACTTATATCGGAGACAACATCACACAGAAATATGGCTCAAATACCTATGGAACTGTTGAAACCAAGTTTCACCGACAATTTGGTTACACCCAGAATCAATATTGCTGTGGAGAGCTGTCACGATGCTTTTAAAGATGTTTCACTAACATTGTTTTTTTTACAGATTTGTTCTATACTGAGAAGAGAGGAGTGATGTATTTTCAGAAAAAAGTGTTCGGGTGAAATCTAGCGAGCGGCTTTCAATTTCAAGAAAACTTTCTTCTTTGAATAAAATAATCATCAGAATAAAAGGAGAGTTTTCTCTCATCTCATTCATTAATAATCTTACTGTTATTATTGTTCTTGCTCTTTGAAAACGTATTATTTTTTTTCACTTTGTTTCTTCTTTCGCCCTTTTTTTGACATCAACTTTAATCCTGTTTTTCTCTTGTGATGAAAAACTTTTATTTTTCAAGTTAAAGTGTCTCTCCTTATCTTAAGAGTTTTTTTAAGCTTTACACACAATTTTCATTTTAGACATCTCATTTTCTTTAACAAAGAAAAGAACCTATGTTTTTTTTAAAATTATAAACCCTAATTTTCTAGTTTTTTTATAAGTTGTTATTTTAATACTATTTATATTCGTTATTTCATTCGGGCATAATTTTTCTTTATAAGCTTATTTAGATTTCAGCATTTTTTAAGTTTTTTCTTCATGAGATTATCATTTTTGACGTCAACTTTTTTGATGTTTTTTGAGATTAGTCATTTTTAGTATTATGGCACTTTTGACATTATAACCTCAAGTCTCAAATATAATATAATTAAATATAAATAAAACGTTTTTTTGTTATAAGATTTATAAAAAAATTTCGCAAAGAACGAGCAGTTTATTAAAGATCTTACTCTTTTTCACTTTTAAACCAAAATAGTTTATAATGTCTGTATAAAACATATATTTTTTAGTTTCTTTTACCGAAAAAAAACTATAAAAATAACGAAACAACAAAATCTTTTTTTTTACTTATGTTTATTTTTTTTATTTTTTTATTTATTGCTAATTACTTATAGTTTTTTTGTTTCTTCATCTAAAAATGTGTAATAAAATATTATAACTCGTTTTATAACTACTCCAGAAAAAACCTTTAGTAATGTTCTTTAAGAAAACTATACCCTGTTTGTCAGTGCCAATCAAGTTTAAATCTTCTTCTTATAAAAACAATTTCTGTCTTTGTTCTATCCTTTCTACAGTTGAATGTAAATAAATAATCTAGAAAAAGACGCATATTTGAGCGACCAGTCAAAAAAATGACGAATATTTGCGTAATGATTAAGAAAAAACAACTCAATTTTGCGTAGTTTATGTCTTAAGGGATGAAAGATACAAAATGTGTTTTTTTATAAAAATGTATCTTTGAAGATACAGAGTGAGATTTTTTTTTAGCAAAAATATATCTTTGAAAATAAATAAATAAATTATTTCTTTAACAAAAATATATCATGCTCATAGAAATTATATTTTATTATTTTATCTAATTAACTGTTTGATAATAGAATTTATTTAACTTTCTTGCCTCAAACATACTATGCAGCAAAAATTAGATTTAATGTTACGTACTCCGGGTTAGAATTGACTAAAGTAATCATAAAAAAAGCATAATAATAAAAGAAAAAAAAGTTTATAAATGAAAGGTCAACTAAATTTTTTTGCACATATTTAAAATGCTTATATTTCACATGACAACACAAAAAAGTATCTTTTTTTAGAATAGAATTTTAAAAGATGTTTGTTCAATTTTTTCGCCAAAGATAATAAAATATATATTATATCCTACAACTAAAAAAAATATTTATAAAAACGCTCATAATTAGTCTCAGGAAAATGAAGTTAGAATCTATTTCGAAATGTTATATCTGAGCGTTGAAAAACATCGAACTATAAATCCTACTTTAAAAAACCCGAAACAATAATTTCGAAAAGACATTTTAAAAGTTTTAACATTGAGTAAATTCACTGAAACTAATTTCAATCTTACGTGTATTTCTAATAAGGTTGTGTTGGAAGAGTCATAATTACAAACAACTCAAAGACAATAAACTTTGTAAATACTAAACTCTGCACGTTATATTCATCAAATGTATATTCACTGATTGATGAATCGACAATACATTTTCAAGATAACGTGATCTTCAAAGATATATAAATCAAATAAACCCGACAAATATAAAAAAATATCTATCTACATTGTTCAAAATCGAGATATGTATGAAACTAAAGTTTATTCGCTGCCGTCAACATTATTAGAAATTATTAAAAAACATTGTATTTTATTAGAAAAAAAAAGTCAAAAAATCTTTATGAAGAATTATCATAATTATTTTTGGCTTTACAAAAAAAATATTAAAAACAAAGTTCAATATCTGTGGTTGATTTAGCATCAACAGGGGACTCGCAACACCTAAATCAATAAAAAACAAGATTAAACAAAACGAAACAATAGTTTTACAAAAAAACTCAATAAGCATTTTCGTCTAAAAAGACAATAAAAGAAAGCCGAGTGTTATCAGAATTATAACAGTCCACAATAAAGACATTTTTTACAAATTTAAATCAGAACCGTCTATCATTAGTATAAAGTTAAAGGGACTAATTGTTCGTTCAGCAGTTTTATATCAGTTAATGATAAAAATTAGATACACATCGGCTCAGTTGTATTGTTGACTATAATAAAAATATGAAGAGTATTGATTGAGATATCAGAGAATTTAAAACTTTATGTTTATTAAAGTGTGAAATATAGATTTGTGAAACGACTCTTTTCATTCTTGAATGTTGTTCAAACAACTATTGTAGAAATTTTTGTCTAGATGATTCAAAAACAATTACATATTTTAAATTTAGAAAAAAATAGTTTCGTTTTTAACAAATACAAGTAGATTAAAGTTAATGCTTTAAAATAAAAGCATCTAATTATAAAGCCACAGAAAAGGAAAAGTTGTTTTTTTAAAAAAACACATAATTACTATGCAAAACATTACATAATCATCTTAGTTCTGTGATGACTAGCATAAATCTTTTTGTTTTTTTTGATTGTTTTATAAAATTCATTCAAGATAGATGCAATTTATATAAAGAGAGCAGTATAAATTCAAGCGTTAGTTCAGAAACGAAAAACTTAAAAGTAAAATCTTTGTTAGTCTAACATGTCTTTTTAATAATCGAGCATTTCATTTATATAATACACTATATTTTGAGTTTGTATATTTAATTGTCTTATACTAATGAAATTATTCTTGTTATATATAATATTTTTTTTAATTAGAAAATGAATTTATTAGATAAACTAAAATTTTTATAAAAAAACGCGGTTTTTTTAAAAAATTAATCTCAAATTGTTTTATAAAAATTTTCTCTTTTTATACAAAGGTTCTTTCTTTAAGAGTTAAATAAAAAAGTTCTTATTTTAATTTAATTAATCGTTTTTCTGCTATATTTTAATTATGAAAAATTTTCACTGTTTTTTAATTAAGAAAGTTTTGACTATGTTTTAATTTAGTAAATTTATACTATGATATAATTAAGCAAATTTTCTCTTTTTTTTTAATTTGCTAGTTTTCATTATATTTTAAATAAACAAAAATTTACTATATTTCAATTAATAAAGTTTTCACTGTAGTTTAATTGAGAAAGTTTAAATATAAATTAAATTAATCTGTTTATATTTACACTATATATTAATTAAGCACATTTCTAACACAGTTGCGTCTCAAGTTTAAGTTTTCTTTTTAGAAAACGTATACAGAAAATGAAAATGTATCGTTTTCAAAAACAGTAAAACAAGGTTAATCGTTTACTTCAGTCTTTAAGTATAATCTGCTCCTTTCCATCTTTTTGTTTTTTTTGTGTTTAATCAAATTCTATAGTTTGTGGTTGCTTCATCAGCTTGCAATTTTCAATGACTCGTTCTTTTTGATATAGGGTTTCTCGATCAATAGCGTGATTTCAAAAATCTCAAAAAGTTCTCATCTTTTGCAGTTTTAAATTTATAAAGATACTCTGGTTTACGAAAAACCAAAAAATTCTCAAAACCTTAAATTCAAAAAATACTTTGGTCCTCGGAAAACCTAAAATTTTTTAAAAAATTTACATCTTTCTAACTCATTATTCTCTGTAATTAAAAATCATGGACAAAATAAAAATTCTAAGACACAACGAGCTTTTTGAAATTAAGGTTTTGAAGAAATTTTAGGTTTTCCATAGACCAAAGTGTTTTTTGATTTAAGATTTTGAAAAAATTTCAGGTTTTTCGTAGACCAAAGTGTTTTTTTGAAATCAAAGTTTTGAAAAAATTTTAGATTTTTCGTAGATCAAAGTATTTTTCAAATTAAAGTTTTGAAAAAATTTTAGATTTTTCGTGGATCAAAGTATTTTTTCAAATTAAAGTTTTGAAAAAATTTTAGATTTTTCGTGGATCAAGTGTTTTTTTGAAATTAAGGTTTTGAAAAAATTTTAGGTTTTCTGTGGACTAAAGTATTTTTTGAATTTAAGGTTTTGAAAAAATTTTTGATTTTCCGTGGATCAAAGTGTTTTTATGATTTTAAGATGAAAAAGATGACAACTTTTTTCGAAATTTTTGAAATCACGCTATTGATTGCAACAAGCACGCTACTGATCGATAAACCCTATATATAACCCATATCTTTCATATTCGAGCAATAAGACTCAGTTGTAAGTGGGAAGTATTAAACTTGTCATCGTAAATGATATAATATCTATATAAATCAATATCTTTAAAGAAATGATCTTTTAAACAAATGGCTGTATAAAAAATATTGTTTTCAAAGTACACTAAGGTTCGAAGTTAACTCAACCTTTAAAATGACAATTTTTGTTAATATATACACACTCCCGAGTAAAAAACAAATAAAACCCACGCTTTAAAACACAAGACTATAATATTAGCATATTGAAAACATCTTATTTATTATAGAACACGATGTTGATTTTTAAAGTCTCTGTTACACGATGTGTGATTCGAAAAGAACCTAAATAAAAAATATACTCTTTCCTTCAAATACAAGCTTTTTTTTTAAAAAACAAATGTTTATTATTTAATTTATCTATAAAAAGTATTCTTTGCTATAAAATGAATAAAGAACTCGCTTTCATTATAAATTTAACAAATAAAAGAAAATTAGAAATAGAAAAAAATATAAAACAGAAACCTTCGGTGCAATAAAATAAAATAGACAATATATACGGAAACTCGTTTTATCAAACCAGAAAACAAAAAACACAATATTTTTCTTGTTGTCCGAACTGAAAAGCGATGACATGAACAACAATTTTCAGTATAATAATAAATACGTTGTGTTTTTTGTCAAGGTGTTGGAAAAACTAACGTATTCAAGTGGACACAAAAGCAAAAAGTTTATTGACACTAAAACGACAGCCGAACAAATTAAGAATAAATAAGAAAAAATTTGTCAATTAGTCTTACAAACTATTTTGTTTGAAGATTTTTGAAAAACAACAGCTTTCAAAGTGTTATAATTTACAAAACAATTTGGAAATCAGATAATTCAGCAATAAGTTCTTTTTTGCATTTTTTCAAAAATTATTGAAGTTTTCGATAACAATAACACTTTTAAGTCTATTAAACAAGCATTTACATAGATTATCAAACGCGCTGTTTTATACTGTAAGTTATGATAAAAACAACAGAATAGATGTTACACAATTAAAAACAAAAGTTGCTCTGATGTTGTGTGAAAATATTTAAGGATATTTTTTTAGACTCTTTAATCGTTAGTGTGAAAGCTAACGCGAGCGTTTAAAATTCGAATTTTACATGAATTGCAAGTTGTTTATAAAAACAACAACACAGCACGGTTTAATAAAAAAATTTTTCTATGAGTATATGACAACAATTAACGATTGAATAAGCGAAATCAAAAAAAACTGTATGGTGTTGGATATTTTTCGAGTGTCTAATTAACAGTTTTTTGAGCATTGAACTTTTATTTCTTTTATTCAATTCTACAAATATTTTGCAACATCTTGATACGGGAAGAATAAAAAGCTTTTATTATAAAAATTAAAGACTTTTAAAAAAAAGATATTTGTTTTAAAAAACGACGATGCTTTAAAGAAAATCGTTTTTTATGATTTCGTTAGATGAATATCGCAGGAAATAAAATCGATCACAAAAGTAACGATTTACATTTATTAAAAAAAACATAGATTAATCGAAACAGCATCAAAGCTAAAACTTTAATAACTGAGAGTAAATGCTTTTCAATAATAAATTCAAAGCTGTCCAGTCGTGATGATCTTTCAGAAGAAAAAATTTTTGTTTTAATATTCAACACACATCTTATAAGAATGCAAATGTTAAGTGTAATGAACTAGAATCAATACTGTTAGAGCATGTTTTTGAGTCTTATGAAATTTTTTTGTAACTGAAGACAACAACACAGTCTAATTTTTTTAAAAAAACTGGTTTTTCGGCAATTGAAAAACTGGTTTTTCGGCAACTTTCTCAATTAAACTTATATAAACAAATTAAGTATTAAAAAAATTAAATCATAGATAAAAATGCAATTTTCGAAGACCAAACGAGACAAACAGATTATATCTCTTAAAGGCTACGAATACACACATCACACCAAAAAAGAGAACATCTCTAGGTAGCAATGTAAGAAAATGCACCAGTGCTTTAATTATAAATAAAACAAGCGAAATAATTAGCGAGAAAATACATAATCACGCTCCAAATCATAATTCTATCGAGAAAACAGAAATAATAGAACAAATTAAAAAAAGAGTCACAACAACAACAAAACGCCCTATAGATATAATTACAAACCATTCAAAAGACGGAAAAAAAAAGACATAATAAAGACAATTTTAAACCTTGGTTATTTGAGAGATACAATAACACGAACGGGGAATATTACGGGCGAATATTCAATAAACAAACTAGCCGATGTTCCAAAATGTTTAAAGATAAATTTACAAGGAGAAAAGTTTTTGCAGTATGATACAGGGTTTTGGGACAAAGAAAGAATGATTATCTTTTATTCTTAAAGAAATACAAGATATTTAAAAAAACGACGGTATTGTTAATGAATAAGACATTTAAATCAAGCCTCTATAGTTTTTTTCAATTATATACAGTCCGCACCCAGACATTTGAAAGAATATGCCCATTTATCTATGTTTTGATGACAACCAAAAACAAACAATCGTATATAAGATTGTTCCAAAATATGAACGAGCGCTAAAAATCCAACCAAAATATATTTTTGTTGATTTTGAAGCGGCCGTAATTGCTGCAGCAAGATTGGTCTTTGTTAACGCAAGCGTAGAAACATGTTTAGTTCATTTTGGACAAAGCATATGGAGAAAAGTTCAAACACTTAAACTCAGAGAAAATGATAAAAATGACGAAAAAACAAAAAGCATAGAAAGACAGTTTTTAAATTTGAGTTTTGTAAAGAAAGATAAAATAGAGACTATATTTCAACAATTAAAAAAAAAATACAAAAATTTTATTAGAAAGAACGAACAAATAAACCAGTTTATTACTTATTTCCAACAAACATATATAGGGAAGCCAGATAACAAAATAAAATTATGTTCTGTCTTTATTTAAAAAAGAGCTTCGATTCGTTTATAATAGAACAATAAATTCTATATCACGTACTACGAACTCCGTTGAAGCATGGCATAAATCGTTGAATTTTAGATAAATCACGCTCATATCCGAACATTGGAATGTTCATCAACGTTATTCAGAAAGACAACGAAGTGTTAAGACTCTTTATTAGTTGAGAAAAATCGAATAAAGTGGATTTCTCTAAAATAAACTTAAAAAAAGAAAAAGAGTTGCGAATAAATGTCAATAATTATAACAACCAAGAACGAAAGAGTTTTTTTTAAAGCTCTCAACTCCATTTATAAATGAAAACTTAATTAAAATCACATTTTTTTTCTATTTTTATTTTTGACAAAAAAACGAATTGCGGTTTGCATATAGTTTTATAATCAATAAAAATTAATATTTTAATCAAATAACGCCCACACATTAAGCTCCAATATTTTAACAGATCACACTTATTTTAATCGATGCGGTGTATTTAGAACAAACATTCGTCTTGATCCTATAGTACTTTCTTCGTTACTTGTATCAAAGTCTTCTTTAACCGGGCAGTTTTTTCTGAAGTTCAGTCAATTATAAGTAAGTATTTATTAAAAACGACCCCTGTTTACTTAGACAGCTTCTGTTAAAAGTTTTTTTGAATTTAATGTTTTAGATGTTAAGTTTTCATTTGTAAACAAACAGTGATATGATGTAAAATCAAGTGGGAAGTTTTATAGTCTTTCAGTTGTTTATAAACTTGAGTATAGTCTTCAACAGACAAAAAAAAATAAAGTGCTCTCTTATATTTTTTGATTATAATTTAATATTTTCAGCGTATAGCCAAACGAAAAAAAAGACAAATGATTCAAGCTATCTAAAAGAACTTAAGAAACTGATAAACAACTCTATAAACCGTAAATTGTAGAACATAGAAATAAAATATATCAGGTTAGCACAAACCGAACAGCATCACAAAACACTCATACACCTGTTATAAAAAATATTTGCGGCGGATGTTTAAAAAACCCAGAGACAACTGGTTTTAAGCAATTATCAAGAATATATACTCGGTAAAGAGTTTTATGGCTTTTAATATTACATTTTTTAAACTACGAAACGCGAAAATATAAAACGCTTTCAAAGAATTAGGTTTTCTTTTTTTGTCAGAATCATCTATCTGCTCAGTTCTCTAAAAACTTTCAAATGAAAAACTAATAGACATCAAAAATTCTACTGAAAAAAATGTTCGTTTTTTTGGTTATTGACAAAACACAAATAAACGACAAAAAAAAACATTAACATATTGATGTGAAGCATTGAAAAACTCAAAACTTTTCATTTTGTTGAATGTAAAAAAATACAAACTTTTTAAATGTAAAACTGTATTTCAAATTGTCGTAGATACTCTAACCGAACCTAGTGTTAAACGAGAAAAATTTCTGTTTTTAAACGCTGATGAAGCATCATATACAGAGAAATCAGTGACTGAAATGACAGGTTTATATACAAGCCCTGCACATATAACGTTTATTAGTCATCTATATTGCATGTGTACCGACGAAATTGTACATATTATGCAATGATTGATTATTTAATTTTTTTAACGAAACCGCTTGTAAACAAAATTTTTTCAAAAGCTCTATTTAAAGAAACAGGTAATATACTCACATCGGCTATTGTAAAATGATACATGTGACCAATAGCGTCGACTTTTATGCTTGCTCTTTTCATTTAATTCGACCGGTCGTAATGATTATTGCTTTGGATAATGAGAGAATATCGGATAAAACAAAACAATCGTGTATTGTAAAGAAATAGTGCTTTCCTTAGTATACTTTTCTTAAAACAAGATAAAGTTTTACGTTTAATGTAAAAAGTATAGAAATTTCTATATAAAGAAGCATTTTTCGCCTATAATAGTATGGAATATAATTCAGATTTTATTGCATGAAAAAATACTATCAGCGTCATTTTAATAACAAAAAAATTGTTAATTTGTTGATTTAACATTACACAACGTTTCACTTCATACAGAGCTACTGTTTAAACAACTTTATTCTACATCTATCTCAGTATAGTAAAGTTTCAGTTTGTTAGAAAAATTGCTCACCAAGGACAAAGATTTCCCTAATGAAAACATTGAATATAATATGGCTTGGTGTTATAACTCTACATTTCGTTTAAATAAAATGCTAATAAAGAAAAATTTTGTATATTAACGTCTTAAACAAAAAAATTTTTTAAATAAATACATATTTTGCGTATTAAATCGCATTTCTCTGATTGCTCTAGTTATTATATAATAAAAAACTGAGCATAATAGAATATTTAAAGACCCAGAATTGTAATTTAACAATATTTTAATTAAGAATATGTATATTAATAAACCCCGTAAAATTAAAATTTTTAACAGGTTTGCTGTGTTCGACATAAACAAACGATAATTCTGTATTTCACACTCCCACAAATAATATTTATTTTTTAAAATCGTTTCACACCACTCACTATAATTTAATTGAATAAAAAATATTAAGAACAAGTGTAGCGATATATAAAACATTCAAATTTTTGTGTTTAAACAACGAATACACACGTGTAGTTTACGATAGTTCCTAAAAAACGAATCAAAAAAAAACTAACAACCGAAATTGATGAGAAAATAACCAAAAGTGTTAATATGGTTTTTTGCGCGTTTCGCCGCAACAGTGACTAAAAATAACCGGATTTAGTTTATTTGAGCGTGCTGTCTAATAGTTTTTAGTTAATATTTACTAAAATAGTTTCTATATAAACGAGTTATCAAAGACTATTACTTAATTAGACTATAGAAGGCGATGTAAAACACATATCTGTGTAAAACAAACTTGTAAATTAAATATAGTTTTTAAGATATAAAACGCAGCAGGATAGTGTGAAATGCAAAAATACTAAACAAATAATGTGGTTTATTAAATGAAATCAAAACAGTAGCTGCTTAAACAATAAATTAGCTTTTGTTATCTCTGACTCTATATTATCTACAGTTCAAAACTAAATTAGAAAATACATCAACCAATTAATGAGCGGGACAAGCCCTCAACTCGCCTAAAAGCAACTAAAAGCAGAATTTTCGCATCTCATCTTAAAAAAAATTAAAAATAAAAAAATATAGTTTATTAAATATTTTAAAAAAAGACTTTTTCCATAGCAATCAAAAAAACCGAATTCTGCAAATTCAAAAAAACTTACGAACGAAACGAACAAACGATATGAAACGAATTAAAAACCGAAACGAGACGAGACGATACGATACGAGGAAACGAACAAAATTAACGAAACAAACTGAATTGAATTGAAAATCCAAGCTTTGTAAATGAAGGAATCTTTGTCTCTCCGGCTTGTCAAATAAAATTAATGTATGTATAGTAATCATTATATTTTTAATTAAAAAAATTTATTTTAAATAATACACTTGCTGAAGCGAGATAAGAATTTTTTTGCTTTTAATTGCTTTTGAGGCGAGTTGAAGCTGAGTGAATGTGTAACGTTTAAAATAATACGACTGCTTTATTTGTCTGCTTAGGTTAAAATAAGCTTATCGGTTAGTGTGTAAGCGAAAATATTTTTAGTTTTCTTTTATGAAAGTAACTATAGACCCTTTTTTATTAAAAGTTTGTATAAACTTCGTAATATTCGTTTTCAATGATATGAGAAAAATAACTATGTTTAGTTATAAACATATGAAGAGAAAAAAACTTTTACACACAAACCGGTTATTTTTTTTTAAATAAGAAAAGAGACAAATATTGAATATGTGTCAAAGAGAATACAGTTCTGCTATTTTATAAAATAATCTTCATGGGCCTTTTCATATAATTTAAAGCTTTGAGTTCGAAGTTAATATGGATGGTCGTTTATAAAGTTATTTGTTAAGAAAATCCCAGTGTAGATCATGATGCGTGTTAGTTGCTTTTGTATTTTTTTCGGATCTGCAGTTTTAGTCGAGATTAAAATATGATCAAAAGCGACTAATTGTGATCGCTATATTCGATAATGGTTTTTGATATATTTTACCGACAAGATTTATTGCTTCTGTGATAAAAAACATTGATCGCGGATTTAATTGATCTAATAAAGTAAAGGATTTTCTGAAGACAAAAAGATATTAAAAATCAAACTAAATACAGAAATTAAATATACAAATCAAATAAAAAGCTCATAATAAATAAAACGGATGACCAAAAAATTATCTGGGGAAAAGATTGCTTAAATTTCAGCCTGAGAAGTAATTCAGAGCTCATTGCACTCTTTTAAAAGAACTCATTAAAAACTCTTTAGACGCCAAAGCGACTAATTTTCATTTCAATATATAAAAAAACAAAAGAAATACAAATTAAAGATAATGGAATCGGAATTTCGTTCGACGACATATAAAAACGTGTGCAAGCGACATTTTACCTCTAAGTTTGGTATTATATTGAAAAACTCACAAGGTGATGAACAGAATCACAGCCTGAATGCTCTTATAAATTTTAACGAAGGCATTCATAACTTAACAACCTACGATTTCAAAGGCGAAACTCTTTGTTCAATTTCCTTACTGTGCACTTGCGTCTTAAAATTAAGCAACAAAACCACATACATTTGAAACAATGTTTAAAAAAGAAAAATTAAATAAAGAAACTAAAATTCAACAGAATACAACAAGCACAATATTTTTCATAACAAACTTATCTAAATTCGAAGAAAATAATTTAAATATAAAGGAATTTATTAATTTACTAAAGCCGTTTAAGTTGTTTTAGTTAGACGTCGAATTCGACTTAATTGTAGATGAAAAAAAAATTTGAATTCTTTTTGTGTGGGGAGTCGTGCGCAACGTCATATAAATATTTTACAGAGCGTAATGTAGTCAAATTCTAGTAGTAAAAATGTTATTGGTAAGATAAATAATAATAGATGAAATAGAGATTCAAGAACTGATTTTCATGTCTTTGAATCGGACTCTTTTAACTTTATTTTTAGTAAAGGGTCTTCTTCAATTTCAAAACCAATTTGTCACTTCATCTGTTTTGTCAACAAAAGACTTGTTTCATTTAAAAAATTAAAGAAAAGAATTGAGGACGTTTATTTAAAAAAGACTAAAGTTAGAAATGCGTTCGTTTTCTATATCGAGATCTTTACAGAATTGAATAAAGTTGATGTTAATGTTTATTCTTTAAAAATGGAGGTTTTGGTGAAAAATAAGGATGTGTTTATTGAGAAAGTTGCGGTGTGTTTGAGAGAACAATTGACAGAAGTAGATTCGTTTTTAGTTGTCACAAATTAAACAATCAGAAATAGTAACGATACTTCAAGTAAAAACGCAAGTAAGTTTCAAAACACGAATAGTAATATTCAAGTCAATAAAACAAAATTTTAATTGAATACTAGGCAAAAGTTCACTTGGGGGAGGAGGGGAGGGGCGTGAAAGTAATATGATTTTTAAATAAAATTTTACTTAAATCAGTTGTTTTTTGATGATAAAAACGAAATTCTTGACAAGAGTTTCTCAAAAGGGTTTTTTAAAAATTTTAACTCTACAAGGTACTGTTTTAAATTTTTTTTTAAGTTTTTTCCCCTCGATTTCACATATTTTTTTAAATATGACCAAAAACACTCAATGTTTTGGGTGTGAATTGACTTACCTTTAGGGTCTACGAAGTTTTTTGAGTGGTTTATCTTTTCATGTAGATACCCTATATTTTCTACATTTAGATAGCCGTTCCAACAATCCGTCGTTATTAACGTGTCAATTTCGACGTTTTTTGTTATTGTTTCATCTAAATTGACCATATCGCGATGTGTACTTAAGGTCAAAAAAAGTTTTTTTGTTTCTCTCGATATGCCTTCAACACACCACATATTTCTCAAAACACGTCATTTATGATTCTATCTTGTGCTCAAACAAGTTTCATCTATTTCAACAATTTCCCCAATGCCGTCAATTTTCTCATCTTTTCTATGTGCTATAATTTTTCTTATAACTTGTAAAACCTGGTTGACTGCTTTATATTGGATGCCATATTCATGCTTTATACGCTTAATGGTTGTCTCTTGACATCATTCGTATAAAATCATTATAATGTCTTTTAAGGGTAATTTAATACCTTCCAAAAATGAACAATATCTAATTGATCTTTTAAATTTTTTACATTTAAAGGATCAACAAGCCCATATAAAACCGTCTTCACGGTGGTGGTTAGCTAAAACTATCCTTTTTCTACAAAATTTGCAATTGGAAGACTTTTTGATAAAAACACCAATCATGCAAAATGAAACTGCGCCGTCGAGATTTTTCAATTTCTCACTGAGTGATCGTCTAGTTTTCATGATCTTTTTTTATTTTTAATTAAACTTTCACGCCCCCCCCCCAAGTGAACTTTTGCCGAATACCATATTAAGTTACAAAACACTCCATCACTAAAAAACATTGAAAAAAAAATATACGAGAGCCCAACTCAAAAAACATTAAACTTCCATACACAAGACAAAACATTGCTTCGAAACGCGCCCCAAAAATGATAACATCCCGCAAAACACATTAAAAAAAACATACAGAAATCTATAACGTCAACACGACAATAAAGGCAGTAAAAAATTCTATATTTCTTGAATGTCTTCGTGATATTAAAACTGATCTGCTACTAAACACTTCTGAAAGTATCGAGATCAAACTTATTAAACTTGTTCCGACAGGCTCAGATAACGACAATCTCTTTTTCCAAAAAAGGTCTTTTTTAGTCTCTGTCGGTTTTAGATTGTTTTTACGTAAGCTTTTGTTTTCGTTCTTTTTGATTGAGATTGGAAATTACGATTGTGTTCTTTGTAAAAGTATTTTAGTGAAAAATTGGGCAGATGATATTACGAATAAAATTGTTATTTAGTATTCCATTGATTCGAAACTCTTGGCATTAATAAAATATTATTTTTAAATCGACATCTCGTTCGTTTGTGGGGTTATCAGATCTACTAATGACTCAAAGGAAGATATGGAAGCCAATAATCGCATAGGCAGTCGGTCGGAGAAAGACAACAAATATAAAGAAGCAATAGAAATAAAAACTCTTTTGATATGCAAGGCTCTGCTCTTAAATTTCTCACAACCACCTTGTCCTTTAAACCAATTCACATTAGCAGAAACACTTTTCGAATTTATTAGAAAATTATTATCAATTAAAATGACAAACGTAAAAGAGGTTTTCTTTTCAATTTTAAGTTTATTGACCGAGTGTTTCTCAAAAGAACTGATATTATTGATCTATTCTTTCAAAGAAGATATAAGTTATGTTAGTCGAATTGATCTATCAACACCTGACGCTTTACAGACAATTCAGTAGAGATGTATTTAGTTCTAATAATTTCTAATCTTTAGAAAGAAGTGTGTTTTATTAAGTTTTTTGAGTGTCTTACAGATTTGAAGAAGTTGTATTCTAGGTTTGGGAGATAATCTTTTTTATTTCTGTCGAGTTTTGTGGCTGAATTTTAAAAACATCAATCGAAAAATCTACAAGGAAGCCGTTTTTTATTTTTTTATATGTAAGCCCCGGATATAAATTTATGTAAAAAAATGATGTCAAAGCAGAAGAAGTACTTACGATCTCAACATATAATACATAAGAACCGCAAATAAAATAAAATAAAGCAACTTTCGGTATAACTAACGCTTGTTTTTTGTTTTTTTGTTAAAGTTGTTGCATGTTTAAATTATAAAGTAAATTGATTGAAAACAGGGTGTTCGTGTAGAAAGGCGGTTGGTGCGATTGTATAATTGAATAAATAGCTCGTTTATTTTTGATTATATCTCGTGTAAAATATATAAAAGGTACTTGTTTAATAATATAATCGGATTGTTTGTTTTTGTTTTAACTAACATTTTAACGTATCTTTTAAGTCTCTTTTGTTCGGTGTTTAAATGTCAAAATCTTTATATTTTAACAAAAACACCTGACATTTAAATATAAGACGCGCGTAGTTTTGTTTATATTATGCTGGGAACTTCTATGCTGTATTGACTAAGCAATAGAGTTATTGACGTGATATGAACTTTGATTTTTGTTTATTACTTTTTTTTACTTTTTATATCTTATACTCGTTACTGTTTTGTTCAGTATAAAGTTCAGCAATTATATAATTTAGCTTCAAACTTTAAAACGAAATCTTCAATTTCTGAAACAAGTTATAATCACG
>SBJP01000035.1:0-38434 GCA_014805705.1 Cucumispora dikerogammari | reverse complement strand
GGCTATTGATATCGGCTGGTTGTGCATCCCATAGTTTACATGCTTCTATAAATGTTTGATTTGGATACCTTGGGACAATTATTAGTTCATCAGCTAAGACGGAAGGGGCTTTTATGAATAGATTTGATAATAGAAATTTAAACGTGCTCATGCGATTTTATACTTTTTATTTGTTTATATAATGTGATGTGGATATATATGGGAATTTCATGTAAAATAAATGATAATATTTTTGATATATTTTAAAAAGCTTTTTTTGATTTATAAGTGTTCCAGTGTGTTTTTTAAAAGTTTATTGTTTTTTATAAATTGTTTGTTATTTCTTTAAAGTGAAATAATATAAAATATTATAAAAGAAGAACAAGCCTATGCTCGTAATCTTACTTATTTATAATTTTATATAAACAATAAACGCAAAAGAAACTAAAAAAGATAAAAAGACAAAACTCAATTATAAAAAAGCAAAAAAACTTAAATATTATTTTAAATAAATATTTTTTTTAAATACAGATACACATATTTTACTTTTTAGTTTACCTGTGTTTTTTATATTTACACGAGCAATTTAATCCATTCACTTTTTCAACTCGAAACAAAAATATCTTGAATTTTGATAGCAAATTATAATTAAAAAAATCTCATTAAATTTGGTAAAAAAAAGCAAGAAAAAATCAGCGAATTTAGAAACAATTGTACAAGATTTGCTTACCACCAAAACAGTGTTCAATCACACTCTAGACCTAGCAACAGCTTCTAAAAAAACTAATCACGAGTATAATTCTTTTTATTTGAAAGACAAAGTGGAAAATATAAAGTATCTAAACTTCAGATTCTATTAAACAAGAAGAGGAAGCATATTTATAACACATATTGCGAACAATTAACGATACTTGTCTAGTATTCTTCTCCCTTATCATTATAATTTTTATTAAGCAAATTTCTATTATAAATTAATCAAGTAAAAAATTTTAAGTAAAAACAAGCTAAAAATCAAACCAAAGTTCGAATTTAATTATCAAAATGATAATTAAAGATCCTCTGTATTTATCTCTGTTGCAGCGTGGGGCGCAAAAACCGCTCTAGACACTTTTAGTTTTTTTTAATTATTTTTCTTTTCACATAATTCGACTGTTCGTTTGTTTTAGTTCGATTGGAGTATATAAATGACACTATTGCGTGTTCTAGTGTCTTTTGAAATAAATAATATCAAAAATTACTATATATTGTCGTGGTTTTTGATTGAATATTTTTACTTAATTAAGACTATAGTGTAGTTTACTAAATAAAAATTATAATGGAGAACACAAAGCAAGTATTAACTTATTTACAGAATAAACGTGAGGTTTATTACTATTATAATAAAAAGTTGATGAAATAACTGAAATATTTAAACACTAAGACTTAAATATGACGCATATTACAGATAACAAAGAGCCTAGTGCTTAAATTATTTAGAAAGCCGTTAATTTAAAACAAAATATGTTTTTACATACATTTCTATTCAATTAAAATTGTTTTATAGTTAAATAAATGAAAAATACAAAAAAAGGAATATTTAAAAGAAAATACTATACACCAAGTTTTTTCAAAGACTTTTGGGGTGTTCAAAAACTGAAAAATGCCAATTTGTTGTTATTTAAGTGTTAAAAAACGAATAAAGTGACTTAAAACTTTATTCAATAGTTAATTCGATGTCCTCACTTTCAGAACCGTATTCCCACTTGTGATAATCTTTGAAACATTGCTTCAAACACAAAAATTTATCACACACTTCGCAGATCACAGTTGTTGTTTTTTGTATTTCATTTGAATAACAAGAATGGCAATTAGATCTTTTATTGCTCGGGTCTTTTTTTGGCCAGTGTCCTTTAATTACCTCTGTTTCCTTTTCGAACCTGCTTGATATTTCACCCTCAGTTAAGCACTTATTTATTTCTTTTAGAAATGTTAAATGTTTCGTAAGTCTGTTTTGTCCAGAAAAAAATTCTTTATATAATATATAGGAAATATGCGTCATAAGGTTTATCAAATATAATGCTAATTTATTAGTTCATCTGACACTTTTCATTTTATTAAAATACGTATTTAACATTGTGTCGTATTTATCAACCCCCCCTCTTGTTTGCGCGTAATATTTTATCATGGGGGCTTATTAACCAAATCCCAGCCCTCTGTTAACTTCGACTCAAAGTTCATAAATGTTGATATAAAACAAACCTTTTTTTATTATATCACAGTGAAAAATAATATTATTCTTTTTGAAATAATTAAAGTCGTTTTTATTCATTCTTTTTTTCTGAGTTGAATATTCGCTTGGTTCACCTCGTCTCAATCGCATAGTTCCATGCAAAAAAGCTCATCTTGGCGCAAATTTTCACATAATTCAAAACTATTATAATAATTGTTCATATAAAGCGTGTGTTTAAGTTGTTTTTACGCCGACAATTAAATTATTTACCGTTTTCATGAAGAAATTATAAAAACCACTATATAGTATAAACTTTAAATCAAAGTTTGTTGCGAAGTCGGCCAGTATATAGAACATCATGCATACTTTTATGGCCTTGGCTGGCATGTATGTTTTGAAATTATATTACTCTTGATACTTACACATATTCTCGTCTATGCATAAGGCCTGGGGGACGTATATAGGTATTTGAAAATCGAATTTAGATATTCAATTATCTTACTTTTGTCGCTCGCAACATCCCTGTTGACACTAACATTGTTCTTCTCAATACTGGCCCAGCTTAAATTTTTATTTATAAGCGTGAGCCTGTTATATCTCATCAATGACTGTACGAAATCATTGTTATAAATACTCGTATTCTTCGACCAATAATTATTTATATTAGGCTGTTTAACATTTCCCAAAGATAAAACTATAGAAATGTATTTTTAATTTCATTTATTGAAGTCATTTCTCTTTCTTACAAAAAACTCGTATTTATTGAGGTTTTCTGTGTGTTCACTTTGGCAGCTCAATTCGTTTATTAACTTGGTTGATCAAGAACTTATAAAACTTTTCTTTAAAAATTAAATTGAAAAAACCGAATGATGTATTGGATGAGAAACAACGTTTAGCTTTTATCCTCTAAATAAATGGGCTTTTGTATGCTATTTAAGTTCTTGTGTCAATCTGAAAAAAGATCATTGTTATTTTTTTGTTGTAAATCAATAGTTTCGTTTATCTCACTAGTGCTCAAATCGTTTAAAAAACCGAGATCGTTATACATTTTGGGGTTAAATTAAAAGAAGTAAAACTTAGTTGTTTAAAAGTTAGCAATGAACTACTTCAATAAACTAACTAACTATGCTAGCGTTTTCAATCAAGTTTTATGTATTATTTTCGTATTAAGTGTGACAATAGTTATTGGGGTGTTATTGAAGTTGTTTGCTTATTTTAAATAATCAAAATAAATAATTGTTATTCAGCCTTAATTCGTTTAGAGTCTTTTTTTCGCTATTTATTAAAATGCGCAACCAAATGTGGCAACTATGTTGTAATTTGAAATTTTCGATTTAAACAACATTATAAAAACATGTGAATTTTAAGTAGATACATACAAGTACTATTACACATAAATGTGAAATTTGAAAATAAACTCAAAATATCATTCCACATAAATGTGTAATTCGGAGTGAAAGAGTTAATATTGAAAAAAAAATTGAGCCAAAAATAACAGAACTTTTTTTTTAATAAAAACTTTTAGCTTTACACAAAGTGCCAATTAACATTAGATTCTTTTAGGTATTGAATACTTGCATTTTTTAAAGATTTTTATATTATATTTTCTTATAAAAAGGTTGTTTTCTTTTTAACATTTTGACGTATTTTCTCTCGCGTCTCTACATTTAAGATTTTATATATGCTTATTAATATGCTATTTTATTTATGTCAAAGACTATGAGAGAGGATATATAACTTAAAACTTATTTTTCTCAAAAGACCGAGTCAAAAGTTTGAACTTATATTTGGTATTTTTATTCTGTTGAAATAAAAACTAGTTAGATAACTCTGATTGTGTTATTAAAAAAAGATATTTTTTTACAAAAAAATTTTTATAAGCAATATAATCTTTTTTTTCTATAATGCTAGCTTATTGCATACAGATTAAAAAAAACCTAAAAACAATTTCTCTCTATGTTTTACAGTTTTTTATCTAACTTAAAAAATTAAAAGCGTATCTTGGTTTTATAAAATTCTTAAATATCTCGTCTGAGTTGAAAAGATTAATTTTCACATCATTATTGAACAACATACTTATCATTTCTTTAAACACTGTTACTAAAGATTTTCAATGGTAATTTTGTGCATGATGTTTTGTGTACATAAATTTGATACTTTTCTAGCAACATGGTCATTATACTCATTTTAAGGTAAATTTTTTTAAATTTCGAACAAATACATTACTGTCCCAAACTTTTTTAAAACTTTATAAAGCTTTTTTGTCTAACCTCTGGGTGCATTTCGTTGTTTTTATAATCTATAGTGTTTTTACATAATAATTTTTTTTTAATCCTTTCATGCACATAGCTTTTTTTTTACTATAAATAATAGAAAATAGTGAAAAATTAAAAAAAATAAAAAAACATAATATTAAATTATAAAAAAATTAATAAAAAAAATTATTGAAAATAAAAAAAAGCGTTAAAAATTTTGTAGAAAAAATAATAAAAAAAATATTAAATCAATCGTAAAAAGATAATAAGAAGAAATGAATATAAAAAAAAGCATATAAAGCTTTATTTTGACAAGTATCGAACACAGATAGTTAAAAACACTCCTAAGTATCACAAATAAAATATATCATTAAACATCATCTGTAAATAAGAAAAGAATTAGTTCTTTTATAAATGAAAATCTAATGTTTAGAAATTAACAACACAGATAGAAATTTCATTCAAAAACTTAAGAAAAAACTTCAATCAAATTTTGTTAAATGCCCAAAGACATCCACAAATCAATTTAATTTGAGTTGTTGTTTCAAACATAATGTAGCTGTTTCCAGGAACTTTTAATGATTTAAGATCAAAAACAAAATTTTTACTTTTAAACGATTTAATATTAATTTATTCATTCACCAAGTCATTAAGAGTTGAGTCGCTTGGTTCATATATACTCAAACCCACATGTCATTCGCAAAAACAAGGGCCTATACACAATGCTACATCGCATACGGGACAAAACGTTAGTGTCTGTTTTCTTTGTCTACTCTTTGCACATTCTCTACAGGTCTTGTATTTTTTATTTTGTATTTTATTTGAAAAATGCTTTTTAACAAGTCTTAATTGAAATGTATTGGGTTGTTTTTGATCTCTAGTTTCTTCCTCTGTATATTCGATATTGTTTCCCATCGGATTCTTCTAACAAGTATCGTATACAAGCCGCTCTGAAGTCAAGCTGTGTGTTTATTTTATTTTTTTCTTTACTGAATGTATTATACAAAACATAAGTGTTATGAACCATGAGATTCACGAAATATTTTGCAAGCTTATTGGTCCATTTCTTGTTTTTGCGTTCTGTGAAACATGACTGGAGTATCTGTTCATACGTCTACGTCACCCATATGTTGATTATAAGAGTGTATCATTTGTGGTTTAATTTTCTATTTATAAAACTCACCTAAAATCACATTATTTTCAAAATTACCAAACGTTGAAATAAATCAGACTACTTTTTTATCATACCAAAAGAGTGTATTAACATTGTTTTTCTGATATATATCATATTAAATTTTTTCATACTTTTCTTAAATCGTATATAACTTTTCGGTTCACCGCGAAAAGATCTTAACGTTCCACAAATATAAACACCTAACTCTCTCATTTCCACACATTCTCAAACTAATTATTGAAATTACCTATGAAAAGTTTGTGTTTTTTATAAGTGAAATTTTCCATTAGACACTTTACTGTGTCTTTTGTCTTTGCCGTCTTTCCTGTATAAAGCAATATTTTACATACAAACGTAGTTTTAGAATTGGATAATATAAAGAATTTCATCCTAACTTTAATAGGTTTAGCTGGGTTATAGGTTTTAAATGAATATCGCCCCTAGAACTTACACATGCTTTCGTCTATAGATAATCCTTCGTTCAGGATATATATAGCTGAAAAAAGTCCGTGCAAGTATTATATTATCTTATTTGTTGTTTTTTCAATATCTCTTTGTTTTTCATAGTCTTTTTTCATACGCACTAAACTAAAATGAGTGTTAATTTCGGTGAATCTTCTATAGCTTATATTCTCAGATACGACACTTTGTTTATAAAAAGAATTTGTTTTTTCTTCCAAATACATTCGAATTTCTTGCAACATTACATATACTCATATACAATATCACAGCCATGTAAGTTGTTAATTCAATAATTGAGATTAGCTGATATTTTATCTTTTCTATTTTTGCTTATTGATTCGGTTTGTTTTGTTTTTATACTGAGTATATTCTTCTTATTTTCATAGTTTAATCTTTTATTAATTTGTACTAAGAAAAATTTCAAAACAGTTTGATTAAATATTAGATCAAAATAAGATTTAAAATGATCTCTTATTTCAACTTTTATACTCAATTCTGATTTAAAAGAAAAAAGCGGAAGTATGTTAGCATTCTTTAAACTCCCCGCGCCCGCTTGCGTTTCGCAGTCAATGCCTCTAATACCTTTAGTGACATTAGGCCCAGTATAGTTGTATTTTTTTTTGTCTATTGATTCAGGTTTGTTTATATCGCCCGTGACAAGAAATAAATCAATCAAGACTTTTATGGATGAGTTTTTAAAAACCCTGACTTTTAAAAATTTTCTTTGTTCGGTGATACTTTTCTATCTAATAATCAAATTTTAGAATTCATTTTTTTATTCGGATAGATAATTAGTGTAAAATCGAAGTACCTTCATTTCGTTAAGACATTTATTAAATAAATCTAAAAGATGGTTTACTTATTAGAAGAGTCAAATGAGTTATTGCGGCAATTTGAAATAAAAGGGATATACCCCTAACAATTCTAAAAAAAAATATTGATTTCATATATTAAACGCGTTTTTTTGACATATACTTATAAATATAAATATGGAAATTAAAGAATCAAGTACAAAATTTTTTTGATTAGAATGAATCAGAGAATCGGAAAGTATTAAAAGCTGCGAACGTGTTTTTACAGTCTGGTAAGAGCTCGTTCACAAGCCAATTCTATCCAAGGTTAAAACACTTCAATTGTTTTTTGCTTCTCGGTTGAGTAAGTTTTTCATATTGCTATTGTTTTTTTATTACCCTAATGTTTTATATTTAGCAAGGAACGTCTGCATTATTTTAAAAAATCCTTGGATGACTGTTTACCGAGTATACGTATTACTTATATTAAAATAAATAAAATATATTTCAATTTACAACTTGCTCTTTTTGTTTTTTTAAAAAAATCTTGCTTAAAATCAAAAATTTGACAAACCAAGTTGTTAATCCGTATCTAGAAAACAGTGATAATTTCGATGTTTAAAATTAAAGTCAAAAAAATTGAAAAACAAAAACAGAATACATTCAAAAGATTTTTTTAAAAACCAGGGGTCGACGAGAAAAAAAATGTTCTTAAATACTTGTAATTAATATAAAACATAAAACGCTTGAACCAAGATGTTCTTAGATAAATTGCAAGTAGTGTACGAGATAGCATGTGTCTCAGTATTAAACATAGATGCAACACTACAACTCAATCATATTGAAGAAAAATTAGTGTTTATTTGGATTTTTATATAAAACGAAAAGTAAATAATCTAAAAGTACGTATTTAATCTGTTTGGTTAAAAACTAGCGTTATTGTGTTATAAAACTTTTTTTTGATATTCAAATGAACTAAACATTATTTATAAACAGAAGACACGAATTAAGAAATGTTATTTGATTTGTGTAAAGTCTGTTAATTTAAAGAAATATATAAGATATTCGATACATATGTAAAAGCTTTGTCTTTTTTTTGATCTTTGATTTATCTGTTTTGCAGTAGTTTAAGATTCAAAGACAGACTCAAAGATTATCGAAATAATATTCGATGAAAGATTTGTGATCTGTTTTTTCGCTTTATTTGAAGTCGGATAAAATTTTGATCAAGTCTTTCGACTTTATAGGTATTCGAGTAATTTTTTGATCAAATTTTTCGACTACGTATGAAGTCGAGTGTTTTTTGATCAAATTTTTTCGACTACGTATGAAGTCAGGTGTTTTTTTTGATCAAATTTTTCGACTTCATATGAAGTCGAGTGTTTTTTTGATCAAATTTTTCGACTTCATATGAAGTCGAGTGTTTTTTTGATCAAATTTTTCGACTAAGTATGAAATCGAATGTTTTTTGATCAAATTTTTTCGACTTCATGTGAAGTCGAAGTGCGTGAAAGGGTTAAGAAGTAAAAACCATATATTGGTTCTTTTTAATTTCCTCTTTATATTTTTTTACAAAAAAGCTATCGATTATTTATGTTTCTATAAGGAAATGCAATTAATATTCTGTTAACTACACTTAAGCTAAAAGATTTAATAAATTAGACAGTGTGTGGTTTTTGATTAAACTGCAGTGTTTTTTCATGTTGTCTGTTTTTTATATCTATTTGTGTTTTTCTTCAATATAAAACAAAAACGAATTATTTTTACTATTTGAAGGAAAAATTTTAAATCTCAAAAACACAGATTTTAATATGAAAATCTTATAAAAAAATATACACGGCTTTGTATACAACAAATAAAAATAAACATTAATATCTTTTTAAATTTTTATTCTTATTTTTTATTTAAGGAAACTTATCATGTTTCTGTTTTTATATGTGGTGTATAATTTAAAAAGATAGCCTGCTTTTTTTTTATTTATTAATTGTATTTTAAAAAAAAATTTTATTATATCTTTCGTATACTGATTATAAAAGAAGTTTTTTTAAATTATAATTATAATCTAAATACAATCGGCCGTCGTTTATAAGACGGGGGAGGGAGACAATTTCTCTCCTCTCTAGACATTTTACTGAAATAGCGCGCAAAAAACTTAAATTTTGTTATTTATTTAAAAAACGAAAAACATACGACGACTCTCGTCTATTTTTGTTTATTTCCGTATAACTTCTTTATTTCAATTAATAAAAAAGATAGTTTTCTTGGGATTTTACTAGTTTATGTTGTATAGTATGATGCTGTGTGTGGCTTGAAAATGTTTTCATCGTGATAATAATGTCAATGGGTTTTACTTATTTATTATTTCTGTTCAAAAATTAATTAAGTAAGCTCACCGGCGAAAGTGTTATAGTATTTTTAAATGAAAAAAAAATATATTTTGGTCTAATTTCTAGCTAACACTATTGTTACGATCTTTTCCTAGAAGATAATATCAAATAGAAATTAGATCAAAATACATATTTTTTATTTAAAAATACTATATCACTTTCGTCAGCCAGCTTACTTAATTAAATTTTGATCAAAAATAATTTAATTAGTGAAATCTATTGAGTTTATTATTACGCCACAGCTAATTAGGAAAAACGGGCTTTTGTTTATTATCTGTTCTTATATTGCATTTGTTTTATTATTATGCTTTAGTTTTACCTTTCTTTTTTTAATGCCAAAAGCTGTATATTCCCAAAGTTTGCCCAAAAAAACTTCTTTTTCATAAACTAAAGAGTATTATTTTTAGCTACAGATTATAATTCCTTTGATATGATGATAATAGTTGTGTGCAATTTTTTTTTAAAAACCTTATACAAATTAGATTGATTAAGTCAAGAAGTACAAAATCTGCGCTCCCGGGGCTGCAAGAGATTTAGAAATTACTTAGTGCGACCCCAATATAAGAGTAAATTTCATAATTTAAATGTTATAATGAGAAAAAAAATATTGTCTATTGCGGCTCGGCGATGAATCAAAATTTTTTGTGGATCCGATGAGCAAAAAGTTTGATTCTTTTTCTAAGTTAATCAAATTTACATTCGAATGAATCGAAACTTTATGAGTGTTTTTAGCAACATGTAACAAAATAAGATATTTACTTAAGTCGCTATTGAAAATTTCTGAGTTGGTTTTTATTGTGTTGCTTGCATTAAACCATAAACAGTTAAATCGAAAACGTTATCAATACTACATACAACATTTAAGAAACAATATAAAAAGTCACAAATATAAAAAAACAATTAAAAACTAAGAATAAAAAGCAGAATTAATATAAACGAGCAGAAATTTTAAGTACTTCTATGTATAAACGATGTATGTTTTTAAAAGATCTTTTTCCCGTTTGCTTTATAGCAGCAATTTCTCAAAAAATAGACGTTTTTCAGTTTTTAAAAACATCTACTCTTTCCTCAAACCTTGGTTTTTGCGCCCAAAAAAAATTTCATATATCATTATCTTATATATAACTTTAAAATTTTAGAAACCTTCTTGATCTAATGTATCTCTCAAAACAGACGTACTTTGTTTTATAGTTTACCTTAAGTTGGACGTATTTTTTTAAAAAAAAATAAAAGAAAAAATAATAATTTTTTACAAATGGTTTTATTTTGCAAAATAATAAATCTTTATTATTTTGTATTTTTACAAAAATATATTTTATTATACCTGTAAAAATATATAATTACCTAGTATTAATTTTAGTTTCTTATTTAATAGATTATAATTTAAACTATATCATTTTTTAATTATGACTTTTTTCTGAAAGATGATTTTAGTTTTTCTAAAAATTTGTTTTGATTTTGTAAAAGAATATCAAAAACCGTTTTTAAGTTTCATAGCCCTAATAAAAACCCTACTCGCAGTTTGAAACAATTTTTAAAAAATTAAAAGTTTTTGTCTGTAGTTAAATTGTTTTTTGTTTTCCTACTTTTTCTTCTTTTATCTTTCTTTCTAAAATACAATTGCTTTTTTATGTGTACGTTCGTTTATAAAAACATTGGTTGTTAGAGTCAAAGAAAAAATTCTGGGACTTTTTTCATGTTTAAAAAAGATTCTTTTTTAAAAAAAAATCATCTTGTTTTTATCAGAAAGAAACAAACATAATGTTTTGGAAGTTTTAGTTGGTATACTTTCTTTCAAAGATTACATAATAAACTAGATCATTTAACGCTCAGATCACTTAATAAACAGCAAAAGTGAACACGTTTTACTCATTTTTCTTCGGAAATCTCGTACTATTTGTTGCAAAAACAAGCTCTTGATACGTATTTTAAAGCTTCTTAAAAAGAAAGATAATTTTCTATGTTGAAAAATAATAAAATAATACAGCGTCTTATTCATTCATAAAACACAAAAAACAGTATAAAAGCTCAAAAAACAACAAAAAACACAATAAATTTTGTGTATTTAATGAAGCTCAAAACTTACTCTGTCTGTGCGCATAGACTGCTCGATAAGCATAGTCTAAGAAAGATCTACGCAAGATATTTAAATTTAACGTTCGTTCGAGTAATATGAGCACGCTTTTATCTTGTCAAAACTACTTTGTAATTTAAAAAAGGTTTTATTTTTTTTTACATATACAGCTTTTTTTTTACAAAAAAACATTGTCGAATATACATGTTATTTTAAAAAACCAAAATTGATCGAGAAAAAATTAAAACTAAAAAACTCGATAATCGTTACTCAAAAAAAGACAAATACATTAAAACTTTTTTTTTAAATGAAAGAAAGAAACGAAAATATTTTTCATTAAGAAATTTTTTTCATTTTGAAAGTTATACAAAAAACAATTGAATCAAGGTGAAAGAAAAAAAATATAATCTTTTAAGATATATACAAACAATCCAGTTTAATTAGTTATCAAAATATTTAGAAAATTTCAATAAACAAAATAAACCTTAACAACACTTTTAATCTTAATCTAATATCAACGAAAAACAAAAATAATTATAAATTGAAAAAATATGTAAATTGAAAATACACAACAGCCTCAAGAAGTTGCAAATTATAGAAAAGTCATTTATGTTTTTCAATCATTTCGTTTAAAAAAAATTTATAGTTTATATTTAAGAAATTTAAAATGTTAAATGTGTAAATTCGAAAAATAAAAATAATTTTTCAACGAAACTTCGCCAAAATGTGTTAAGACGAACTAAAAAAATGTTTTAATAAAATAATATTTGGGTTTAAAATAGTTAACTTAAAATAAAAACAAAAACGTTAGTTATAATAAATGTATACACAATATAAAAACATTTGGACCTAATTTTAAAATTGTAAATCGTGTTCTGTTAAAGTCTTCCAACTTGTTTGTACTTATTCAAGAAAAAAAAACTTAATGAGGTACGTTTATATAGGCTAATCAAAAGCCAAATGTAAAGCACTAAAATTGACAGCAGAAGAAATATAACTAAAATACAATAACCGATAAAGAATAGTAACTTAAAAAACAAAACAAAAAAAAATGCTACTGTAAAAAAAAAACAACAACACATATAAATAATGTTTATTTATATAATACAAAAATTTTAATTGATAACAACTGGCCTATGATGTATGTGCTGATATAGTCTGACCTCATTACCCGGTTAAGTAAAGCGTGTTTACACATTTTTAAACTTGAAAAAACTTTGTTCAGTTAACTCAAAACAAAACTTTGTTGTTCCAATAAAAAAAACCGCGAGACTTTTAAAACCACTGCTTACAAACGCGATTTTAACTTAAATAAGTTAAGGTCTCTATTTTAAATGTTAAAAAAATAGCGTTTAACACACAACAAATCCAGAAGTTCTTTGCCAACAACTTTTTTTGTAAAAAAAAAAGAAGAAATTTACTGCTTTCCTTTTATACTTAGAATAAAGTAAATTTATAACATTCACACAAATATATAGAAGATTATATTAAATAATTGAAAAATTTAACTTCAACAACTTACAAAATAATCAATTTTTTATTTTTACAAAATTACATTGATACAAGTCGCTTGAATCGAATTCTAAAAAATTTAAATATTTACATGTTTTTTAAATATTTACAAGTTTTTCAAATATTTTTTTTATGAAAACAAAATAAAAAAATAAACAAAAAAAAAAATAAACAAAAAAAAAGTTTCAAATCTTTATTTTATAAAATTTAATGGCTTCTTCTCGAGCTAAAATAAATATTTATGGTGTGTATAATAAAAAATTAGATTACATTCAATCGGATTTTTGTTTATATTTACAAATAATATAATTTTACATAAAATATAAAAGAATTATGAAGTGAAAACTTTTGTAAAAAACAAAAGTTTTTTCAAAATTCTCGTAAAATAAGTTATGAAAAATTCTCGTAAAATAAGTTATGAAAAATTTTATTGTACAATAGAACAAACATTATTAAATAGAACAAACATTATTAAATAGAAAAAACATTATTAAATAGAAAAAACATGGAGCTATATTAAACATTTATATTAAAAAGATCCAATGAGCTTTTTTTGAAAAATACTAAGTTAGTTGAAAAAATTAATGTATTTTATCTCTGAAACACAATCAAAAATAGATCTTTATGTTTTTATAAATTTTCTTTCTCTCCTCCACTATAATTTATGTCAGAAACCTTCATCTTCTTAAGTTGGCAGTCGGATATAAAAAAAAGACGAACTTGAGTGCAAGGTTAATAACTTAATATTTTAATCAAATAAATTTCACCAAAGAAATATGTACATCAGAAAATTTAATAAAGATTTGAGAGCCCAATCAAAATTCTGTTTATAAAAATAACGTCTTATGTGCAATAAAAAAAAGCGGGATGACCGTATATTGCCTAAGAACTTATGTTTTCTTTGTTCTACTGTAATTAAGTAAATTTATATTATCTTATAATTAAGTAAGAAAGATATAAAATAAGTTAAAACCTTATAAGGCAATTTTCAATTTTATAGTTTCAAACAACCTAAACACACTATTAATTTCGGGCGTTCAAGAAAAAATAATTTGAAAACATTTTAAAGTAATCAACTAAATTGCAGTTTTTACGTCTTTCGCTTCAACAGTTTCAAAAAAACAAAAGGTTTTTGTGCAATTTAAGGTAAAAAAATTTTTTTTTTGAAAAAAAGATAATTATAATACAACTTTACTGAAATAAAATATAAACAGATTTTGCTTAATTAAACTTATAGTGAGAAAGCGTAATGAAAAAGAAAAGTAAAGAAGAAAAGGAATAGTGTATAGATAAGAAACCGTTCGTAAAAAAGAATCGTTTTAATTTTAAATTTGTTAATTATAAAGAAACTAATAAACAAAATTCTTTTTATTAACTTATTTAATTACATAATAACAATATATTCTAAATATTTAAATATTCATTTTACTTAACTAATAAACTAAATCATTGGATTTATATTTAAAAACTAATTACTTACTATAAATAATAAATAAAAACATAAATATAATATAAAACACATTTTAAATCATGAATCCAGTAAAAGAACTTTGTGAAACTACAATAATAAATTTATTTAAACAAACAATAAATAACAACATTTCAATTAACAAACCATCCCATTCGACCACAGGGAACACACATTCTTCTGAAATAAACACAGACATAAATAATTCCAAAATAAAATTTAAAAATAAAGAAATAATAAAAAATAAACAATGGCATTTTCTAGTTTGTAATAAATCGTGTGGCTTAAAATTAAGTACTTTAATTTCTAAATCAAGTTTAATTTCTCAAAATATAATTGAGATTCAATTTATTGAGTCAACAAATAGAAATGAAATAAATAGTAAGGAAAAGTTTCCGGCAGTTTATTTTATTGATTTATCAGCTGAAGTTTTGAATTTATTTGAAAAGGATTTAGAAAATAAGATTTATAAAGAGACTCGTGTTATTATCGGGAATATTCCTAGGCTGATTTTTAATGATAAAAGTTGTGGGACTTATATTGAATATGAGAAGAGGTTGTTAAAAAAGTTGCTTAAATTGGTTTTAAATCCTAAATTTAAGATTTTAAATGTTGAATTTATTCAGCTGAGTTTTAAATATGAATTTTTTAATTTGTTACAAATGGGGGATTGTGTTTATAGTTCGGTTATTGGGTTTTTGGATTTTGTTAATGTTGAGGGTGGGGGAAAGGTCTTTGTACCGAATTTTGTTGAGCATAAATTTGATGCAAACTTGCATAAGTTATTTAAGAGTTACAATTATGCTTCAATATATAAAACGCATAAATGCATGAGCATTGATGTTATAACAATTAACAGAACTTTCGATTTAATAACACCATTAATGCACTTCTTCACTTTCTACCCATTACTTGCCGGAATCGGTGCCCTAAATAAACTAAATATAAACCCTGGCTTCATACACTTAAAAAATCCATCTTTAACTTCAAATGGAGAATTTCAAGTTTTTAAATACAAACATTTAGCAGAAATAACCACTTTAATTCCAAAACGATTAGAAACACTAATCTCCAAAACAAACAAAATTGATGAAACAACAGATACCTCAGAATTAGCCAGAATGATATTAGAAGCACCAATTTTATTAAAACAAAAAGAAGAAACCGAGTTATTAATAAGTTTAGTTGAAAAAGCTATAAAAATTTATAAAAAAGAATTAATTGAATTAAGTGATTTACAAAATTTTATAATTTTATGTGAAAAAGGTTCTTTAATTTCTAAAGGAAAATTTAATATTAAAAAAGAAAAAGTTTTTAAAAAAATTGAAAACTTTTTATTTCAACAAACAGCTTCTGAGACAATTAGTGAATCAAATAAAAAAATAATTTTAATTTACTTAATTAAATATTATGTTCATAGCGATAACCCACAAGAATTAATGTTTAAAGATTTAGAAAATTTTCAAAAATTTTTTTCAAAAACCGAATTAAAAAATCTAAAAAAATTTTTAATTCAAAACTTTCAAGTTGAAAAAATTTTATTTTCAAATTTATTTGATAAAAATTATAGTTTTGAAGGTTCTAATGTTTTGACTAGGTTAGAAATTTTGTTAGTTCAATTTTTATCTAAAGGTGAAATTCATGGGTTTCATGGTAAGGCGACTGTTAGTGAGTCTTTAAGGAAGGGTGGTGTTTTAAATAAAAAGTCTACAGATAAAAGAAAAATTTTAATTTGTTTGGACTGGTTTTGTCCAAAGGAAATTGAAATTTGTGAAGTGTTGGCGCATAAATTCAATGTAAATATTATTTTAATGGGAAGAGTTTATAATTCGGAAATGGCAATGAAGTTTATTTTAGATCCTTAATTTGTTTAATATTGAATAGTGAAATAAAAATGTGTTTTTTGTATGTAAAAAATTTTAATTAAAATCTCTTTTTTTATTAAAAACGGGAAAGCACTTAACGATTAAGTAATTGAACAATTAAGATCTTAGAGCGTGACCTAGTTAACAATCCTTGTTTTTATTAAAAGGGAAAACACTTAACGGGCAAGCAATTGAACTGGTGTCTTAGAACGTGGCTTAATAAAAATCCTGAAGTTACAATGAATACAAATGATTGGAGAAGTAACTTTCACTTTGTTTTCTTTCTTACAATCCATACAAATATAAATATATTCAACATCTGTGTTTTCAAAGTCCATGGGGTTGTTTGTATTTTTTAATTTAAATATTTTTATATATAATTTTATGTGCATATTTATATATAAATATTTAATTAAAAAAGATTTATGGCCATAAATTATATATAAAAATATTTAAATAAAAAATTTATAAAAAAATATTTCATTTCCCACCATGGATCACCTTTCTGCAGCATTAACACAAATAACTAACGCCTCCAAAGCACATAAGCGCATAGTTTTAATTAAAAGAAGTACTGGAATTTTACGTGATTTTCTTTTATCAATGCAAGCTGAAGGATACATTTCGGATATTCGATTTATTGATGATAATAAATGTGGAAAGATTCTCATACATTTAAACGGTCGATTAACTAGAGCTTCTGCAATTAGGCCGAGATATAATCTTGAAAATAGTGAAATTGAAAGATATAGAGAAAATGTTTTACCGGCACGTCAATTTGGACATCTTATGTTAACAACTGATCAAGGAGTTATTGATCACCGGTCTGCTATTAAAAAGAAGATTGGTGGGAGGATCATTGGTTATTTTTATTAAATAAAGAAAATTTACATTATTTATTTCAGCTTATCTTATTATAAAATAAAAAACCAAAAATTCAAATATATGAAATAAGGGGAATCTTTAATTAAATAAAATAGATTAAAGAAAATGATCATTTAATAACAATCCATCAGTTGATCAAAACATTTGATTGATTGTTTAGAAAAAAAATCTTGAAAATCAGATTATGAATATTTTTAATTTTCTATATTTACCAAAAATTTCATTTTCTAAACACATTCATAACCATATCGTTAAAGCTATACCTAAAGATATAAATCCATTAAAGTGTTATAAATATTCTCATGAAGGTGCAAGAGAAATACCTTGTGGATATGTGCCTAAAAGAAAATATAATAAAAAAACAGGTAAAAAAAGGCTTATAAATAGAAAAGTAAAATATGTTTATTTGCCTCGTAAAGAAAATACAGAAGAACAAATTTATGTTAAAAAGAAATTAGAAAATATTGACAATACAGAGGAAAAAGTATCTAATTCGTTATTAAAAATCGATAAAAGATTGAAGAAAATAGAGAAAAACAAATTAAAAGCTTCTAATACAGAAGAAAGTAATTCAGAAAACTTTACTAATGAAAAAGATAAAGAAACGAAGAGACGAAAAAAAATTTTACAACGATTTACGAAATTTAAAAAACTGAATCCAATTGCTTGGAAAAAATTTGAAAAACATTTTAAAAAGCATAAATCTATAGATGGGAAAGAACCAAATTATGGTTTAAATGAAATGATTATGTTTATGACAGCATATGACCCAGAAACTTTTAATTATAAAACTAAAGAGAAAATGCCAAAACGAGTTAAAAGAAATACTTGTAGTGAGTTAGAGGGTGTTGATTGTGACGGAAATGAGTTTGCTGAAGCTTTAAAACAAAATATGGTTATAACAAATACTAAGGATTCGAAACAAAAAAGTGGAAACCTTTCAATTGATGCGATAAAAGAAAATACAGTTGATATGCAAGAAAAATTCCAAGACACTATTGATGGTTTAATGTCTCATCTCGGCAATTCAGATTTAAATGATATATTTAGTCAATGGGGAAGAGTTAAAAAAGCAGAAAAAAAGGAAAAACCCGTTATTCATTCAGAAAATGAAGTTTCATATAAGCCCAGGGAACACATTAAAAAAAAGGTCAGTTGTACAACGTCTATATATGAAGATCCCAAGCCTTCTGTGATATATGAAACACCAAAAACAATGATACAACAACAACCACTGGCTCAGGTATTACCAGTTCAGACGATTCCAGTCCAAATGGTTCAAGTTAAACCGGCACCTGTACAGATGGTCCCCCCAAAAACGTCAATGTTTCAAATGACACCAATAAGATTCGAAAATAATCAACAAACTGAACACCTTTCTCCCCAACTAACCCAATATTCTCAACCTATACCAGTTCCTCAAAATATATCCAGTGGTATTCAAAATAATCAACACACTAATGAATATCCCTCATTTTACACCAATTACAATTCTTCTATAGGCACCGTATAACTTATGTTTAAATTTATTTTAAACATTTCAGAAAATAATTATTTTACCCGATGAAAAGGTGTTCTTATATTTCAGATCTTACTTAACACGAAATATAAAACGAACCAAGACATTCTCTAAAAACTACAAACTCGTTTATTCTTTAAAGACTAGTTACCGTTTTTTCAATAAATCGTTTTTTCTCAAAAAAAATTTTAGTTTTTTTACACAATTTTTTTTTATTAAATCAAATTTTTTTCCAACATCAAATCATTTGATTAAATAACCAACATAAATCATAAATCACTCAATTGATTAAATTAAACAGTTTTTAAAAAATAAAAATCAAAAAGTATCTTATGAAAAAAAAGATAACTTTCCTCACAAAATATAATTTTTTTACGCTAAACCTAATACCCCTTGTAATGATTATGCTGTTACTCATTCAATTTATAGAAGCAAAATCAAAAAATAAAGAAGAAATTTATCTTTATAATATTTCAGATAGTAAATACGTTCAATACGATAGAAAAAAACATAAATTCATTTTGGCACACCTTGGTACACCTTTCAAATTAATTAGCGATAAAAAAGGGAATATTACTTTAACATATCAAGGTAAATATTTTCATTCAAAAGTGTTTGATAGGACACTTACGACTAGTAAACGAAGTATTTTTCATGAAATTAATCAAAAGTTTTCACTTCAATATGCTGGAAATTCAATGTTTAAATTGAGAATTAAACATTTCTGTGTTTCTTCAACAAATAAGTCTTTATATGAAGATACTTGTAAAGATTATAATAATGGTAAATCACAGTATTTTTATATTGTTCCTCAACCTTATTATAATAGACATATTAATCTTCAAAACAACTTATTTAAAGGATATAATAATGATATTGGACGATGTATGGAAATGGCCGCACTTAATGTTGGACAATCAATGATGGGAATGAATAATAATTGTGCTGGATTTAATTCTGGGCCTTTAAGTAATTATATGAGCGACGGGGCAGGTCATAATATGGGTGGGATGTATGTTAATATGAATGGAAGACCATATGGTAGTGGCACTGTGTATTCTGATTCATCGGGTTATAAAAGTGGAAACAGTAATTCAGATTTTACCGGTAAAGATTTAAAAAGTATTAAAAATACACTAAAAGATTTGTGTAAGAAAGTGAATATTAGACATAGAAACGCTTACGACTCTGATTCTTCGTCGGATAATGATTTGGCTAGAAGGAGCTTGAAAAAAAAACCTTCGTTGAATAAACAAAGAAATTATAAAAACCTTATGAAGAGTGTATCGGAATTGCAGAAAGCTTTGTCTTTAGGGGGGAATGGTTGTTTAGGACAGGGATTACAAAACACATTAGGGTTTGGAGGACTGCAAAACTCATTGGGTATCGGAGGAATGCAAGGATCTGGTGGTTTTAACCAGAATTGTTTACCAGCATATAACAGTGCTATGTATATGAAAGATAACTTTAATAATCAATATCCTTTCAATATACCTCCTAATCAACCAAGAATAAACGGGCCTCCCTTATATGGAAACATGAGCATGTCTCCGGGATATTCAAACATGCAGCGACCGAATGGGGAAGTAAGTAATATGAACGCCTTATTATCATCATATCAAGGACTACCGCCTGTTATAATGAGAGGAAATGATAATATATCAAGTCAAAATCAACCTTACATACCAAACATCTCTCAGATTTCAACGAACCAGAATATTATTCCCGGAATTTCACAGGTCCCCAGCCAACAGACATATGGTAACTCTAATTCGAATAATTGTTTTTATCAGGGTACGACTAA
Organism: Cucumispora dikerogammari; assembly: GCA_014805705.1. Lineage (NCBI taxonomy): Eukaryota > Fungi > Microsporidia > Cucumispora > Cucumispora dikerogammari. Next base: position 18,050 of record SBJP01000035.1, on the reverse strand, counting down.
TGGTATGAATTCATTTAATAGTATTGGTTCTTTTCCGGGAAATAATCAAAATTCACAAAACCGTTTTGGTTTTAATATCTGTAACGATCAAAATATTAAAGGACCTTTGAATTTACTGTCCGATCCAAATTGTATTGGTTCTTCAAGTGGTGGTTTATATAACAATCAGACAGGGGGGAATACATATGAATTGAGTAGACAAAACATGCCAACTATGTCTCCGGATTACGGTGCAGCTTACTACCCTTCAGGGCAAACACCCATGAATTCACCTTCAACTATGGGCCTGTCTTCTCCTGGAGCCGGTGATGGATGTGTATGTTATACCAACACTTGTTGACAAATTAATTAAAGTAGATTAATTATTAAAAATATTTATCTAAGACAATTTCGTCTCCAAAATAAATAAAAATATCCGTTTTACAAATTTTTTTTATTTATTAATTATAGTTATACAAAAACGCGCTGTTGAATAAAAGTCTACTAGCTAAAGATCTTTTGAGCGTGTTTCTTGTTTCACTTACATATTCATACTCACCAAAAGGCAACATGGATAATTAACATAAACGTTGTATTGTTCAATATTTCAAGATTTATAAAAATGATAGTTTTTTTAACGCCGTTTGACTTTCACTTTTATATTAAAAAAACATGATTGGTTATTAAAACTTATCATAATTAGTTTTATAATAAAAAAAGCCAATTATCACATATTAGAAGTTACAAATAATTACCAAATCAAGAATATTTTCTTATATAATTAGAAAGAAAAAAACACACAAAAAAAAATTAAAATAAAGATTTTTTCTAGTTATTTTTGAGACAATTTACAATATAAAAGAAGATAAAAATGTGTGATAAAAGAAAACCTTATAATCAGTTACTCTGTTTATCAAGTTGTTAGTTGATTTTTGACACTAACAAAAATAAAAATGTGGTGCTTCGAATCAACATGGTTTTTTAAAAACAATTTTTTAATTAAAATTATCCAAGCATTTTTTCTAAATTTTTGAGTTTATCCCGTAAGTCAGAAAGGAGTTTTGTTGAATACTTATTAGAAGATTTGTTTTCTCTTAGTTCTTGATTATTATAGAAAGGCGTTTTTTTTTGTTGTTTGTGTAATAAGCCTCGTTTTAAAGTTTCTTTCGTTGTTAATTTATTGTTTTTTTTAGGTAATAGTTTTGTTTCTAAGATTTTGTTGCTTATGTTATCGTCTTTGTTGAGTTTGTTTTTTATTTTATTAAGTTCATTTAAGAGTATGCCGGGAGGTGTTAAATTTTCGTATGTACTTTTTAAAGTTTTGGAAGCATCTTTAACTTGAGAAAGGCTATTTTCATTCGTTTCTAGGGAATTGGTTTCTTCTGGTTTCTTTTTAGTATCTCTACTGTTTTCATGTATTGTATCGTCTCTTGCTTTTCGTTTTTCGTCCGATTTCGAAGTATGAGGTGACTTTGGTTTGTTTTTATCAGTTTTGTTGATCATAGAATTTAACATTTCTGGATTAGCTATTACTGGTACAAAACGTTCTTCTCCTTCCTCGTTGATTATCTTTTCAACCTCCATTGGTATAGAATAAGGTTTTTGACCCGATCCTTTATCTTCAATTACCAAACTCAATCCACCCTCTTCTTTATCTGTCTCTAACTCTTCGGATACATCATTTTTTTTATATCTTTTTTTAGTACTGGTTTTTTTATGCGGTGTTTCGTGTGGCAAGTTGTGAGGTTTTGTTTTGTTTTTGTTTTTATCGGTTTTTGATGGAGATAAGCGATTCTTAGATTTAGTATGTTGATGCGAAGTTTTTAAACGTTTTGGTGCACGGCCTTTACCTCTTGTATTATTTGATTGATGTGTTGATGGCTGATAGAATGTTGATTCTTCGTCTGGGGTTGTTGTAATATGTGAACCGGGTGATCGCTGTAGTGTTTTTGAGTCTTCGTCTACATCTATTTCATTATTTAATGACTCTGTTGTTGAATCGTTAGTTGTTGATTCTTCATATGGGCCTCGAGTCTTAAGTTTTGGCTGTTTTCTATGTTTATTTGATGTTTTTAATTCTTCATCATCAGTAGATATAGTTTGCGCGAACTTCCTTTTTTTGTAGGCCGGTTTTATTTTATGTTGTTTCTCTTCGACATTATCATTAGTAATTGGATTTTTTTTAGCAATACTCTTTATGACTGGAATTTCAGTTTTTCCTAAATCAGAAGAATCTATTGTTTTTACTTCTATTGGTAATTCTTCTATTTCGTTGGTTTTTTCGTTTGTTATTTGTAAATACTTTTCGGATGTTTTATCATCGAGTTGCTGTTGTTTTTCTGTTTTATCCTGATTTGTGTCTGAAATATCATGCACATTTTCTAACTCTTCAGATTTAGCTTCAATATCTGGTTTTTGTATATTTTCTTTTCCTGATGAGCTTTTGGAACTATCGTGTGTGTTATTGATTTTTTGATTCTTAGTTTTTTCAATATCTTTATTTTTTATCTCTGCATTTTTTTTTTCTTGCTTGTTTACCGTTGTTAATTCTGAATCTATTTCAGATACTTCTTGAGCATCAATATCCATATCAACATTACTTGAACCATTTGAAAATAATTTTGGTAAAGTCGAAATGGTTTCTGCCGGCTTAATACTAATCTTAAAAATAAAATTCTCTTTCAGAGGGGCTCCAGGCATAGAACAAGTATCTGCAGTGACAGCTCTTTGTTCTGGATCGACTTGTAAACATTTTTCTCCAACTTTAATCATGCCAGTTTGCTCTTCTGAATTAATTGATATTATTTCCCATCGGGCAGCTGCGCCATGTTTATTTTCAGATTTTTTCTCGGCTTCTTCTGCTTGAGTTTCTTGTTTATTTCCGTGTGTCTTATCTCCTGTTTTTGCTACATCGATTTTTTTTACATCATTATTTTTATTTGTGTCTTTGTCGTTTTTTGTATCATAAACCTTCTTTCCATCTTCATTCATTTCACTCTCTTCTTCTTCCTTTGTAACATTATGCTTGTCGTGGCTGGTCATTGCGTTTATATCTACTTCCAAATCTTCTTTTGTGTATACATTCGCCTGCGTAGTCTTAGAATTTAAATCATCGTCTTGTATAAAGGTAAACCAGTATTCTTTATCTTCCAATTTAAATTCTGGATTTAAAAAAAGGCTTTCATTATCGATATTAGCTATTACAGATATTTGCGAAAACATTTTAGTTAAAATTGTGTGTATATTTATTATAAGTAAATACATGTTTATTCTTTGAGGTTTTTTACAATATAATACACGGGTGATCATATCTTAATAATCACATCTGATTTTTATATTTTTTGATATCAAAACGGGTTTGGAGCAATCATCGCTGATACCTCTTTGATATTTGATTTTGATTTTTTTTGTATTATTGATAAAAATGTTCTTTTGTTTTTTTTATATTTTTGTAATCAATACACATTGTTTCTATCTGAAAAAATATATTTATCATTTCATTATAAAACTATTTTACTTTTTTTATACCTGTATTTTTTTCCTAAAAGATATATATCTATTTATTCACGAGTTGAGATCTAATACACTTTACATATTTACATATGTGATTTTTCAAAACAACTCTCACTCCCATGACAAGAAAAGTTCAACTGCATACACTTATTTAAAAAGCTTTATCACGATTATATCAACGCATTTTGATTATATAAAACGAGTAAAAATTTTTTATATGACGACGACTCTCAACGTATCATAAGGTTGAAGTTAAAATGAGCATACAAAAAAACATACGTTTGGTTGCTTTATTTTAAAAATTCATCGTGTATAAAAATAAAACGTTTATAGTCAGTTACCTACTTAACTTTGCGTTTGTTGTGAAATTAAAAATATAAAAAAAATTTAAAAAATTTTTTTATATCTAAATTAGGCTTATTATATATATAGTTTTTATATAAGAAATCTGCCGTAAAAATCAGAAACAAAAATATTTTCATTATAAAATATATGTTTTTTCTATAGAAAATAATATAGTTTTATTTTCTGTGCTAGATGCGTTAAAAAATAAAATAATTTTTTTATAAAAAAAGTTTTATATTTTATGATGAAAATATTATTTTAGAACTTAAACGTGACTTCTTAAATAAAAACAATCAAAAAAAAACATTTTTCTATATAAAAAAATGTTCGAGATTTCATGGTATTTTCATTTTCTCGCTACAAACACGCGAAATTAAAAAAAAATTTTTCCGATTGAATAAGATTTTATTATTAATTTAATTTCTATTTGTTTTTAATAAGTTGTATTTTTTGATATGATGCTATTCGATAAGTCGCTAATGTAAGTAGTAGCTGATATGCAAAAATGGACGTATAAACAAATATTGTGAGCTCATAAAGAAATTTTTAATAATACAAATTTGATAGTTAAAAAAACATTAAATATTATTAAAAGATCATAGTACTCGAATGTAATTTTCTGTGTTTAAACGTCTTTTTCAATATTAAAAAAAAATTTTTTTAATTATTCCAGCGAAAAAAAAAAAAATAAAATTTAAGAAATTGCTGTCGCATCCGTTTCTAGTTTTATTTATAATACTTGAACTCAAAAACATATATTAAACTTTTTTCAACTTATTTCCGATCGTTATTCTATATTCGCCAACGTGTCAGAAAAATAGTTTAATTTACAAAAACACAAATATTCATAGAAATCACATATTTTTCTAAACACAAATATGTTTTATTTGATATTTTCTATCGAAAAACATGTTTTATCGTAATAATAATTTTTATAGGGTTTTTTATCTTGAAAGATTTTTTGAATTAAACTTTCAAAAATGAGTAGATACACACCTGTGTCAAAGAAATTAATTTATATTTTTAATGTAGGGCGTTTAATAAACTTTTACTGATAATTTTTTTAAAAAAATATAGACTGTTATTATATGAGAAATAAACGAAAATATCAAAATAAAAACTAATTAAAATGAGTTGCTTGTTAAAAAATACAATATGAAATAACATAAACTTGAAAGTGAAAACTCTTCTATACAAAGACTTTGTGATATATCATACACTAACTTGGAAACTTTTAAGTAAAGACATCACGATAATTATCTCTTTGACTTTGAAGTTCTTGTTTATATATAAAATGTGGTTTCATAAACACCTGTATTAAAAACAATAGCAAAAAATATAAGGTTATAAAATAACATATACTTGTCAAAATATATTAAATATCGTTTGTGTAATCAAATTCTTTAAGAGACAACTGTTTGTAAAAGTTATGTTCTGTGTTTTTTATTATATTTTGTTTGTTTTATTTTTTTGTCGACTCTCTAGAGAGTCTTTAGAGTGACTACTTAACATCAATCACAAACAACGTGTGTATTAATATAAGCAATGCTATTTTGAGAAACGAACCTTAATTTATTATGTTGCAAATGATAAATCGTTTATCGAACTTATGTTTATATAAACAAAACAAGAGTCTAAAAAAATTTAAACGTATTATTATCAAATAGCTGAATGAGTTATAGTTCAATCAAAATCGTAAATAAAATCAAAATCATAAGTTCAAAAATAAACTTGTGTATGTGAAATCGAAACGTCGAAAATATTATTAGTTTATAGAACCAAGAAAAGATGTTTTCTGCGAGAAATTTTATTTATTATCTAACTATACAATACTGTGTCTATGTTAAATCTTCTTACAGTAAAATCTTTTATTTATATAAGCGACGAGCTTCAAAAAAAATTTAAAAATTTTGAGGGATTTGATCATAGAAGATAAAAGTTTCAAGTTTTCGCTTTTATTTTGTTTTATATAGTTAAAACACACCGTTTTCTGCTTTAATCTTCAACGAAAAAAAGCAATTTTTAGAAGTAAAAAAAGTATTAAAATCGAAAATTGTCGCAGAAACAACAATATATAATCAAAAAACACTTTTAATTTTAACTCTATTTCAATATACTCTTTTTTTAACAAAAAGCATTAATTATTTCTTTATTTTTTTAAGAACAAACGAATATTTGACAAAAGAATAACTGAAAAACGAGACCCGAACATCGTTTATATTTTTTTTAACACACTTATCTGCTAATGAAAAGCTTTTTAAAACTTATACAGGAACATGTTTCAGGTTAATAGTTACTGTCAACTCAGGCCATAGATTATAATTGAGTATAGGGGGTTTTTAATTTCCTTGATTGATTCAAAAATACAACTATTGAGAAAACAGCATTTTTTTAATCAAAATATACTTCTAAAAAACAATTGTTTCTTGTATTCAAACCTACTGACTACGGGAATATGAAAAAGATTGTTTACATTTTATGAGTGTTTTCTTCAATTAAATAACGCAACACTTTTATTAGAACATGACTGTGTATATCAATAAAATTTTACAAAATTGGTTTTTGTATAAATATAAATAACTAAAGCTTGGACTGAGTAATTAAACTTCTAAAAAGTTGTAATCAAAGATTATTTCTTTTGAGAAAAAAAACAAATATAAAAAGTTGGTTAAAATAAAAAGAGAAGTGTGATAAACTCTGTGATCATTTCTAGAATGTAAGTGCTTATATTGATATAGAAATATTAGCCGTTTCAAATAGATATATTTTGATTACAGAACATAAAAAGACTTAACGTATTTATTTTTAAGTCTCGAAAAAGTTTGTTCTTTTTCTTAGTTGATCATTGTACTTTAAAGAAAAATATTATAATGGGATTTTTTTACGTCGTCAACTTAACTGCTTTAAGACATTTTTAACAATTAAAACCACATCTTTATAAAACTTTTCTATTATTTTTTTAATCTTTGATGATTATTTGTTAATTTTTAATCAAGTGTTTTTTAGTACTGATTCTGCCTGGTCGAGTATTAAAATATGTGAAATATATATATCTGTATGCGAGCGATTTATCTGTCAAACAGAAGAAAGTATGGCTTTAAAGAAAAACACTGTTTTTTTTAAACATTAATTTTCAAACCTCGACAGTCACATACTATCGATACATGAACATATAACTATCTATGTATTCTATCAATCAAAACAAAGTTAATTTAAAAAGCTTTTTTCTTAATACTCTGCACATTTAATCTTTACGTTTTTTTTTATTTTACTAACTAGAAACCATCGTCTTTTTAGACTCTTATGAAAAAAAATAAAAAAAGATTTTAATATATAGATAGCATTTTTCAAAACAACCTGTTATTCTTTCAAAGATGAACTTATGAAAAAAAACCTTTTTCATATGTTTGTTTTTCTTTTATATTATTGGTCAAAACTAAACGTTTGTATTAAAGTTTTTTATTATCGAATATAATGAGTAAAAAGTAGCATATTTTAGTTTTTGTTTAATATAATATTACAAGCATAATATTAATTATTTGTTTTCATTATAATGCAATTGAGCTACAAAGTTCAATCGAAGGTCAAATAAAAACTATCTATTATTTAACTTTAATAAACTAAATTTTTTATATTTTGAGCAGATCTTTTGACATTAAGCACAAAATTCCCTGTCGCAATGTAAAAGTTTTTTTGAGGAAATCTTTTGTTATTTCGTTTTTGTGTCGTAAAAAACATTAATACGATACGACTCTATTTAATGATAAAAGAATAAAAAAATATATATTGTCTTAGTTTTTGTTTATTAGATTTTTGCTCGTTAATTTATGATGTTTTTTAATTAATTGTGATTATAACGGAAGGGGGATACTAGACATGTACAAAAAAAAAATTTTCAATAGGAAACCAAAAATATTAAAAGTGTTAGATATGTCAGATAAAGAAAATTTTAATCTTTAAAACAAGACAATAAAAAAAAGCAACTTATAAAAAACAGACCGGTTTTTAAAACCCGCTTCTATTATAAGCTTCTTCTTCTTTCATGCTTCCATAAACACTTTCATCTTTTCTCTCAAGTATACTAGGCTCCTCATTATAAATTAAATAAAGCATTTCCATTATTTTTTGTAATAACGTTGTAAAACATCCCAAAAACACTAAAGAAATAAGAGCATAAGATAAAGGTATCATGTTAAGTATAGGAAGATGTTTTTTACCACTTTGTATACTAGATATTTCGTTTGAATTAGTTTTAAAAATATACGATATTTTATCTTGGACAGGTAAATTTGATTGAGATAATATTTCTTTCAAGAAAAAAAATCGAGTACCAAATATCAACGTTGTCGCTAAATATATTATGACTAATAATATCAAAAGTGCAGATAACTGTCCTGTAGCTATTGTTGTAAGAAATCCAGTTCGAATATCGAAAATAACTGACTTCATTGCTCTTGACAATTTACAGCCTTTTAGAGCTACTACTGTCATTGCCCAAGATGTAAGAAACTCTAAGAATTCTTCAATAAATGAAAGCAAAAACATGATTATAAATAAAATAACGATAGCTGCACCGTTCCCTTCTTCTTCATCAGAATTTCTGTTTAATTTGTCTTCAACTAGTTGTCTAACTGTAGCTACAATAGCCAATAAAAGAGCTGCAAAACAAGCAGAACCTAAAGAATAAAATACAATTCTTAATGAACTTTTTAAAAGCATATTACCGGATAAATCATGAATAACATATTGTGCTGTAACCGCGCTCATTGCAGTCTGTGAAACAGTAGATATTAAAAATATTGTCCAGAAAGAAAAAAACATAATAAAGACTCGTGCGATAGTAAGTTCTGTATTATCAAATGTTCTAATCATTATAATGTTATGTGCGTAACATGTACATAGTGCAATAACTGTAAAAGTAACCGCTATGCCAGTAAATAATCCGAAACATGCTAACATGACATGGATAGACATTTTAAAAGGTTTCGAAACAAACTTAAGCCTTCTAAAAAACAGAAAATAAATAAACATTGATAGTAATGCTGTTATAGAAAGCATAACAAAGCCTTTCACTGATGACTGCATAAGAGAAAGTCCTGCGCCAATAATAGAACCAACTATGGGTAATATAAATGCAACGTGTAAAAACAAACCCGTAAAAAAATACATTAATACTAGCAAATTTCCAAATAATATTATAGGTATTATGATAAGTTTAAACACGTCGCCAAAAAAAAACTCACTAGAAATTTTTGTTGGGACGTCAGATGAAGAAAAACCCCCACTTCTTATAATCTGTATTTCTTCTGTGTTAAAATTATCTATAGATACTTTTACTAATTTGCTTACATTTTCACGGCTAGAAGCTGAGATAATTACAATTATGAAAATTGAAAAAAAAATAATATATAAAACAAGAGCCCACATATCATGTAATTTTCTTTGTGAAGATACAAAAAACTTGTTGTCATTAGAGGAGAGCTTTATATCTAATTGTTCTTTATATTTCGATTGTGTTGATGTGTGCATGACTTCTGATCAGGTAAATTTTTTTTGATTCTTCGTTTGGATATTATTGATGATTTAAGGGGTTTTAATCTTTTTTTTTGGAACAATTAGAAAGATAATCAATTTACTTAAAAAAAATATAATAACCCCTTTTTAAAAACGGATTCTTTTTTTTAAATATTGTTGGAGATATTGTATTGTTAAAAAAACTATAACAGATTTTTAAAGTATACAATTTTTAAAAGTTAAGGTATCTATTTATTTAGATCACAATAAAAACAGTCAATATAATCGTCAATAACAAATTTTTTTTTGAAATAAATTAAAATATTTTAAAAAAGACGTTTTATTAACTGATATAATACACAGTATATCTTTTTTATGTATTTAGGATTTAATATAATCAAGTATTATGAGTCCTCATTAAGAAACGATTAATTTGCGTAACATATATTTTTCGTTTATGTCATCAAATATTATACCTACTTGTTTAATTAACTTTGAACAAAAAAGAAAACCTTTTTTTTAACGACTAGTTTTCTTATTATATTTTTAAAGTTTTATTTGTATTTTTAAATAAATGACGTTTATTTGGTTCTGATTGTCTATAAAAAAACAACATTTCGTTTTTTATAAAACATCTGCTTGTAATTACGCGTTTAAACAGGCGAAAAGAATCAAAATACATATTTGTTTTCTTAGTGTTTAGTTTTGTAAATCTATAAATAAGTCGTTTTTCACGATAATTGTTTGAAAATATATATGTTCTAGAATGAAGTGCGAATTTATAATATAAAACGAAAAGGGTGAGTATGAGTAGTTTGAATAAAGACCCAGAACACATCAATATATACGCGGTAAAGTTAAACGAGTTATATATTTAGTTACTAAAAGACATTCGCGTAAAGTATATAAAATTTACAAAACAGTTATCTTGAATTAATTTAGATGTTATAACAATCGAACCTTGAGCCATGAACTTTTATAAAAGAATGATCGGAACTCGACACACGACAAATAAATAATTTATCGACTATATTACGAAGTTACATAAATGCCATATACGACTTAGCCTTTTAACTATATAAACTTTTGCAAAAAAATTTTGTTGTTTTAAATAAACTATAGAAAATGAAGTTAACTTTTCGCTGATCGCCGTTTCGCCGGCGGGGAAACGGCGCCCGGTTCGCCGGTGAATTAAAAGGGCCGTTTCGCCGGTAGAAAAAAATTAAATAATGAAAAAAAATTGTTCTTTTTCGTTCGTTTATTCGTTCTTTTTCGTTCGTACGTTTATTAGTTTCGTTTATTCGTTTATTCGTTTATTCGTTTCGTGCGTTCGTTTTTTCGTTTCGTTTCGTTCGTTCGTTTTTTCGTTTCGTTTCGTTCGTTCGTTTTTTCGTTTCGTTCGTTCGTTTTTTCGTTTCGTTTCGTTCGTTCGTTCGTTCGTTTTTTCGTTTCGTTTCGTTTCGTTTCGTTTCGTTCGTTCGTTTTTTCGTTTCGTTTCGTTCGATTATTCGTTTATTCGTTCGTTCGTTTGTTCGTTTGTTCGTTCTTTTATTCGGTTTTTCGTTTTTTCGAAAAAATTTATTTAAGTTTGGCCGAGAAAACGCGTGGCCCTTTTTGTAGAGTTTTTAAAACTTTTATTTAAATTAAAATAGTAAAAAAGATTTTTGTGTTTTTCTTATAAGATGATAAATAGATGTCTTGGTTTTACCGGCGAAACGGCGCTTTTAATTCACCGGCGAAACGGCGCCCAGCCACTTAGCCTTTAACTATATAAACTTTTGCAAAAAAATTTTGTTGTTTTAAATAAACTATAGAAAATGAAGTCAAGTGTTTTATAAAATATTGGTTTTTAATTTACTTTTTCAAACTTTATATTATATTCTTTTGTAAATATTTGAAACAGATAAATTTTTTTTTTAAAACATTTTTCAAACTTTATATTTTTAAGTTCTCGTTATTTGTTTTATAACTACATTTTCTAAAATGGGAATAAACATTATTTAAAATATCGTTGGCTTCCGGTTGATTGATGAGCTAATACAATAGTTGTCGACTACCGAAATTCAAATAATATCTGGCAAAAAAAAATATACTTTTTTTTTATTAAAAAATATTGTATTTTGATATTTTATTTTCATAAAGTTAAAATAAATAGTGTGCTTTCTTTTCAACCAATTTTATTTGTAACTTTAAACTAAATTTTGTTATATAAAACATAAGATAATTTATTAAGCAGTGGGCAGTATAATAAAAAGTCTAGTTTTTAGATAAAAGATTGTAGCTGTGTTTTAGTAATTGTTTTAATTTAATGACATATTATGAGATAATAACTAAAATAAAATTTCATTTTTTTTATCGAACTTAAATAAAATTTCACTTTTTTTATCGAACTTAAATAAAATATCGTAAAAAATTTGTAAATTTTAATTTCATAAAACCTAATTGTATTGATCGTCTTATATTACAGCCTGTCATCATATAAATATTGATCAAAAAACTAAAGCAGTCTTTGTTTTATCAAATAATATTTTTTTTTATGAGTTTTATAAATTATAATATAACGCGATTGATCGATTACTTAGCGTTGGCTTTTTATTATAATTAAAATAACTTATAAAATGGCTTTTTATGATTATATAATAGATAAAACTGAATATTATTCAGTTAAAAATAGTGCTAGGTTGTTATTTTTCTATTTTTAGCTTTTCCTTAATATAAAACCTTGATTCGATTTATTATTTTAATTATAAAATTTTTTATAAACGTAAACTTATATTATGTTTAATTTTTAAAAAAAAAGAAAAAAACTTTTTTTAAATTTTTTTTTGCACAAATCATAGAGACTTAACACTTATATCTTATATTTTAATATCACTCGATCGATAAAAAGTTAACTATATCGAATTATTTGGTTTATGTTTAGAAATTTAATAACGACTATACACATATTTTTAAGAATTACGTTCAATTAAAAAAAAATTTTAAATTATTATATATTAGTATTTTATATTTGTAATTTATAAGTGACGTGTTTTAAATTCTTTTATTTGGCTTTTTCATTATAAACTTTTTTAATTTATAAATGTTTTTTGTTCAGAAACAATGTTCTTTTTTTTGTTTATAAGTTTTACCTTCAAAGATTAAAACATATTTGAAATTCTACATTATTATATATGTTGATAATATTTTTAAGTTTAAAGTAAGACTGAATATTTTTCTTTACTAAAATAATAATCTATAAATATATAAAAAACGTTATAAAAGTATTATATACATCACACAAATATAAGTATGTTATAGTTAATTGATAACATTTTTTGTAATAGAAATGTTTTAAAAATATTTAACTCTTTTTTTATATTTTTATATATTATAAATTTTATACATAGTTCACAAAAAAGAAAAAGAAATATATTTTAGCTTTTATATATAGAAGACAGGAAATATTATACAACCCAAAAAAAATATTATTAAAAGTCAAAATTTTATGTTCAATTTTATGTTCAATTTATTTAATATTCATCCTTAAACTTTGAATATAATTGCTAATATGTTTTTAAAAAAATACATAAATTTTCAAAAAAACAAATATTTTAAAAAATCTAAAATAAACACTTTTATGATTCATATTAGCTAGTATAACTTCAAGCTAAACTTTTGTTTACTAATTAACATCGTTTTAACTTTTAGAAATCGTCAACAAAATAAACTGAAATACAAAAAAACGTTAAATATTTTAGTAAAAAAATATTAAAAGTATTTTTTCTAATCGCAACAAATACCAAGTTCAAATATAATTTAAGTTTTGAACTTCTGATAACTTTGTTTTTGAGTTAATTCAATATAATTAACTCTTAAAAATGTATGTCTTTTTTTTAATATCTTTTAATTATAAAAAAACAAGAAAAAAAATATTTGTAAAAAAAAAGAAAAAATTATTTGTAAAAAAACAAGAAAAAAAAACATTATTTTTTTAGTTATAAAGTAGCGGACTCAATGTGATAAATAAAATACGGATTGCACTAATTATAATATTTTAGTTTTATAGTGACCGTGCGAATGTAAGTAATGTAATTGTAAAAAATGAAAACTTTTTATTACACTTGAACTTGATGTTGTTTTATTTTCATTTTTTTTTATGGCCGTGTATGAAGATGTAATTTATTTTTAATTTTCGTTTTTATGGCCGTGTATGAAGACGTAATTTCTTTTTCATTTTCGTTTTTATGAAACTTTAATTCTTTAAGAGTTAAAAAAAAGTTAAATCTCAACATATATACAAAAAGAAGTAAAGAAATATAAAGAAAATTAAATAAACGCACCTTTTTTAAAAAAATCAATTTATATTTCAGTTATTATATTATACATTTAAACGACTTAAAAACTTTTTTTTTAATTAATTATCAGATCCTTTTTATATTAAACATATAAAACTTTTTTTTATATTTTAATATAATATCTGTAAAAAGCCTTTTTAAAAACTTCAAAATATTCTATCGTTATTATAATTTTATCATTTTTAGACAGTCAAAAATATTTATCGATAAAAAAAAATTTTGCTCATAAACAGATTATAAAAAATATATATCTTTAATTTTAGGCTTTTTGAATTACAGTTATTAATTTTAATAGATAAATCTTTTAGAAAAATAAAGTTATATTTTAAATATATTTTGAAAAAAATATTAGTTTAAGATTTATTATATATTAATTCCGAATTCATAATGAATCTCTATAATATCTTTAAAAAAAACTTTTATTTTTTTAATATTTAACAATCTTTTATATTATAAATGTAACTAAATTATTTAAATCGTATCTAAAACTAAAAAACCGTTTTGAAAATAAAATCAACTAAGATTTTTTCACAACACGAAAATCATTTTAAGTTAATTTTTTATTAATTATATATAAAAAGACTACTTTAAAAACCTTACAAAAAGTATAATTAAGATGAGAAAAAAATAGTTTTGTTAAAAAAACAATATTGCTTATAAACAGACAATTTTTCTTGAACATTTTAAATTATTAAAATATATTACACTGTCACGACATGTATCTAGACTAAAACTTTTTATATATAAACATAAGTTCAGATCAAAAAAAAATAAAAAATATAAAATAACATTTATCTTCTAACATACACAACATAGGTATATATAATTTAATGAAAAAATGACAAATATCGTAAAATATTTTTAATAAATACATTTATTGTTACACCCCAAACACATACTCCCCCCCTCCCCGCTCCTTAAAGAAATAACTATATTAAATAAATAAAAAAAAAGCCTCGTCCGGTTTCGTGCAGCCCTTCTATAGATTACTACTATATAAGATAACAGCTCAGCTACGTGGCTATAATGTTACTATATATAATCTACAAATAACGAAACGAACAAACGAACAAACAAACAAACAAACGAACGAACGAAACGAAACGAACGAACGAACAAACGAAACGAAACGAAAAAATAAATATTAGTAAAGTTATAATAAAAATACTATAATAAAATTATACTTTGGGTGGGAATGTTTTTGGCGTCGGGACATGTGTTTGGGGCGTGACAATTATTAACACACAATTAAGATAGTAAGAAATTATTATATTAAAATATATTTAATTAACACAAAAACGTAATTAAAACGTTACATTTTGATTAAATATATATTTTTTTAAAAATATAAAACCTTTTTTCTCATAAAACTCCTTATTTTTTTTTTGCTATATAAATATAAAAAATGTTGAAAAAAGATAGTTATTGCAGAAATAAAAAAAATTTTTAAATTTTTGAAACGATCATAAAAAAGATTGAAAAATAAACGCTTTTTTTATAACTTTATAAGTATAAAAGAAATATAAAACTATATTTTTTAAAAAGATAATCTACTTTTCAGTGTGAAACAGTAAATTTTGACTATCACAACTAAAAAAATTTGTTTTATTAACAATATAGTAATTAAAAATATAATATAAGAGCTTTCATATAATCAACACAAAGTATTATAACTAACATTCAGTGTATATATATAATTTTTATAAAAAACAACGTTGTTTTTTATATTTTGAAAAATTTTTTTTTGTATTTATAATTTATAGTCGCTGTTGATGAATTGTTAGTAAGCTTTTGTTAATATATTTTTAATTTTTGAAATTTTCTGTGTTTGTCCCTTCTAGTTTTGAAAATATGGTTTATATAATAAACATTTTTTTTTGTGAAAAAAACGTAAAACGTTAACATTCAAATATGAACTTATAATTCATTATTGATTCGTAATTCAAAAAATCTTCATAACACGTTTTGTTTTCTTTAATAACTTAAATAAAACACAGTTCCAAAATTTTACTTGAAAAAACAAACATGTTATGTCATATATGTTTATAAAAAAAAGATGTTTATAAAAAAATAATGTTTTCAAAAACATTATTTTACCTTCTTTTGTGTTTTTATCATCTATAGTATTAATAAAAACACTCTTAAATTCACAAAAACAAATATATATGAAATTATAATTGGTCTAACTCAATAAATTACACGATTTAACACGTTATTTTGATTTAAAACAACAAATTACACGATTTAACACGTTATTTTGATTTAAAACAACAATTTTAATATAAATACAAATAAATTAAACCTGAAAAAATACACTATATTTTCTATTGAAGATCAAAAATAACAATACAAAAGAAAAAAACCTAATTTAAAAACTTATAAAAAAATTATACGAATCAATTTTAAGAACTAAAGCCACAACAATAATTCTAACGTTTACAAATTCAATAACTAAGCATACATCCAAAAAAAAACATTGATTTAAAAACATTTTTTAATTAGAAAACATTTAATTTAAAACCTTATAAATTAAAGGTTCTAAACAGCCATTAAATTCTTTAACAAAAATTTTTTTCGACCCTTTTTTAATCAAAACTGTAGATTTTTCATACATAACATTAAGACCATATTTAATTACAATACTTGTAGTTAGACTATCATTAAGATTATATAAATTTAAATAAATGCCATTACAGTCTTTTTTAATAAAATCTAATTTTTTCGATTTAGTTTTTTTAGCCTTAATATATTTTAAAATATCGAAATCAATTACAATTTTTTCGGCCTCTTTTATTATATTTGCGTATATAATTCCTAATGGTTTTTTTTCAAGATTGTTTTTTATAAATAAAATATTGTTATTTCTTTTTTTCATTATAAACTTTAATTTGGGCGCTGTTGTAGTTTCTTTAATGAAAAATAATGTTTTTTTTGTATACAATTTTTTAATTATTGGTTTAATTGATGCTATATTTTCTTTTATCATTAATTCCCTTGGCTTAAATATAAATTTATTTAAAACGGGTAACATAATGCTGGGCTTTCGTTTCAATTTATGTGTTATTGTTTGTTTTAGTTTATTAATTAATATGAAATTTAT
This sequence comes from Cucumispora dikerogammari, assembly GCA_014805705.1. Taxonomy (NCBI): domain Eukaryota; kingdom Fungi; phylum Microsporidia; genus Cucumispora; species Cucumispora dikerogammari. The sequence continues at coordinate 1,262 of SBJP01000035.1, read as the reverse complement.
TGGTAAAACTATTTGTTTTTTTATACTTTTAATCTGCATAAAGTAATTAAACTTTTTCCCTTTTTTTATACTTAATATATATTTTTTACCTTATTTTCTAAAATATTAAAAATATCATAATAATGACATTTTAATATATAAATCAAAATGAAAAAAAAACTTATAAATAATACAATATATTTATTGAATTGTTTCCAAATATACGCATTATTTTGTATTTATTTTTTTATTGTATACAAAAAAAATACTTGTGTTTTATTATAAGATTTATAAATCATATATATTTTTTCTTACTATGTGTTTTATGTGATAGGATTTATATTTTGAAAGAAAAAAAAATTTTAATATTAAAAAAGTTATGTTTTTAAAATATGCTTTAGTTTATTTATGCTACAGCGTTAGATTATCATATATGTTGCGTATTATATAGAAAAAATAAAAAAATTGGTGTATATGAACTAATTTAATTTCAAACATATTTTTTTTTTCAACTTTTAGACATATACCTAGTTTGTTCAACATTTAAAAGTGATTACATTATTATATATTATGTCTTATGATGGGTATAAAGACAGATGTCTTGTGTAATGTGGTCTGTATAGGGTCTTTATGGTTTTGTTTGGTTGTACAAATATCATAATTTCGAACGGTACCTAGGTATATATACAAATATTATTAAATTATTAATTTTTTTTTTGACTTTCTTTATTGTTTTATATTAGTGATCCTTTTAATAAAAATAAAAACGTCTATTAATTCTATTAGATAAGAAAATATTTAAAATGAAACACAACGTATGAAGTATACGAGGTCAATATAAACACATACTTAACGCGATTTTTGTCGAATATAAAACATATTTGATTTTATCTTAAATTCTAAAACATAAAAAATTCAAAAAATTATTTTTTAATTCAGGTTTTCGTTTATTGGGACATGGATTTTACTACATAAATAAAAGATATTTGGGTTATGAAATTACAGGTCTTATTACTAATCCCAATGTGTTACTTTTTTTTCTATTTATATATTTTCAGATTATTTTTTTTGATAAAATAAAAAGAAAGTTCATTAAAAAAAAGCGTTTATTACATAAAATCAACGTTTTAAATATCAAATACACAAATCACTTGAAAGGAAACATGTGATAATATTTCTTGGATATATTTTTCTTACATTAATTGAAAACTATTTCTGTTTCTTATCAAAACATTCATGTTAAAATATTAATTTTTGTCAATATACAAGACACGGGTATAGTG